>JAPMOR010111858.1:47550-88373 GCA_026543865.1 Argiope aurantia
ATATATATATATATATATATATATATATATATATATATATATATATAGTAATACAAACACACAGAGAGAGAGATTTTCATGTTTTCCCAAACACAGAAAATATTATTTCCAATGTTATAATTTTTTTAATGAATGAAAATATTACATGCATTTTAAATCATATTACTTTTTTGCTTTCTAGGCGTCTTTCAAAATCATTAAAAACCAAGAAAATCGAATCATCAAGACTAAGAAGAACATTGAAAATAAACTTTCGATTGTTTTAAAAAAAAATTTGGTATAGTCCGTAACTTTTAGAGGGTTTACCAGTTCTTAAAATCGTTTGGTGAAGCTGATATATATATGTATGATTAAAGTTTGAGACGACAAAAGAGTTTTGTGTACAGTAATATTTTATACAAAATCATTTTTGATATTAAAGAAAAAACGTTTACTTACATATGCATTGACATTTTGTCTGAAGTTAATATAAAGTTAAACTATAGAACCTTTAAATTTTGCTCGCAAATACTTAACCAAAAGAAAGGTTACAGTGAAAGTTTCTTGAAAATTAATTAAACAGCTAACTTTTTAAAAACAGTACAGCAATCAATATTAGATATCCCTATAAAACTTTCCATTTTTACCCAAATAACTAAAATTTGATCAACATAGTTTAATGCAAGCAAGCGACAATGTGTGTTTTTGGAAAAATCATAGTAAAAGTAACTTTCAAAAGGTAAATATATATACAATTCTGGCACGAGTTAATTATCAATTAGCCACAAGCTTTCATTTTACAAATCAATTATAAAACCGCTATGCATAGTTCACCTAAATAAGATTCAAAACCCTCTAAAAAAGATTAGAAAATTACGATAAATATATATATACCAAATGGTATGTAAAAATATGATATTTAGACGTAGAAATTTCAAATATAACTTATGTTCCGATCAAATGCTTCTAATGTGAAAATTCCTACAAAAAATTTATTCATTGTTTTTCATAATCCGATTGTTGTAATTTATAATAATCTGTTTACATTTTCAAAAATAAAAAGCCAGCGTAAAATTCAGGCAAAAATTTGGTAACTAGATGCACCGATAAGTTGAAAGTTAATTTATGATTATTCCAACCTTCTATAGCTTTTTTCATATAATCTAAATCAATTACTGACAAAGGTTTTATTTTTTTTATTTTCTTTTTAATTAAAAAAATCAGCACTATTTGCAAAGTGCATATGGTAGACTCGTATTTTAAAGTAAATTAGCGATTCTGTATATGACACTGTTCACAAATTGCTAATACACATCATGCATTTCACCATTTTATTATTACCACTGTTCCGATTCACAATTTTCATTTTCAAGAAAATTTTCAAAGTTCTGCAGGGTTTTGCGAAAAATACAAATTGTTTACACTTATAACTAACTATCTTTTTATACAGGAAAGGAATCATTGGTCTATAACATCATCCTAGGATGGAATTAGTAAGTTGATTAGCCAAAAAGTCAGTTATATAGATAACTATGATATGATTAACATGCACAAGATAGCAACGCAGAAATCTAAGCCTGCATCTGTGTTTCAAAACGCCTATTTGTCACACTTCGTATTAACAACGACATATGGTCAAACTCGTTCTATCGAGTTTCCGGTAAAATCAGGCAACAAATATTAATAGCAGCGTACATGTATCCACGGTGGATTAGGAATTTTGTTTACGAGTAGATGCTTAATCAAAGATTACGCACTTAATAAGTTGCTAAAAGTTATTGTCAAAAAAGGCAATCATTTTATGGCAATCGAAACGAGATCAAATGTGTAATATAAAAAGTGCCGATTACAAACCACTTGAATAATAGCGACACTATTTCAACATAAAATTTTGTACTCTTTTATTTAGTTCACAATAAAAAAAATATCGAAATCTTTGAGCCTTAAATATATAAGCACTACGTGAGCGAAATAGAAAAGGGAAGAGGGGCTAATTGAGATTAAGAGACAAATTTCTAGATAGCGTTATTTCTTCCGCGCCGTTTTATTATTTTACCAACGACAGTGATAACATGAGCTTACATACTGTGAAAATTAATAGCATTCAAAGAAATGACATCATATATTCACTAATATGTCATGATTAAATCAGTGTATAAAGTAAAGCGAAGAAAAGGTTTTCTTTAGAAATATATTATATATATGTAAATATATTTTAGGAGTTGCGTGGTCGAGAGGAACAAATTTTAAAAGTTTTAAAACTTTGATTTATAACATCGCGATGCAAGAGCAGAAGAGAGCGAAATTTTTCCCTTCACTGATTTTACTATGAGATTCTAATAGGGATTTCTTTGACACATGTAGTCTTAGAAAAGAGAAAGTTAGGTATCTTAAGGATTTTTATCCCTTCGCTCAGAGCGTGAGAACCTGCTGAATTCATCAGTTTTCTGGAGCGCGTGTTAAAAGTAATCAAATAATAAAGTGGGATTTGGATTAGGAAATAAGAGAATATTTTAGAATGCAGTTAATATGGGTTAAATTAAGATAAAAATTAGGCAATTAATTAGGATTTAAATTAATTTTAAAATATCATTACACACACATACTATATTAAATAATTACTCTTTTTTAATTTAATATGATCAAATCATTTATACGTTTAGAAAAACGCCCTAGGTCCCTTATCCCCTTTCCTATTTCAGCCGGAGCAAAGATTGGAAAACTTGGAATGGCTTGTTTATTTGGGGCGTTTGGCCACTTTATTCAAATTATAGGGTAATAATAATAAAAGCCAGATAAAAATAATAATTAAATGATTCGGTTAGCATATGTTTAAAAAATAAGCTTAAATATTTTAATAAATAAATAATAAATATTAATTAATGGCACACAAAATAAATAAAACAATATTAAAAATATAAAACACTTTAATGAACATCTATACTTATAATAAAGCTCAATGTGTGTGTGTGTTGGCGCTCTACAGGACAGACTATTCAATTTACAGCTACCAAATTTGGCACGTGTATACCTTGGAGGCCGGGAATGTGCACCTGGGGGTTATTTTTTCGAATTTTTAATTAGAATTTTATTTATATAAAAATTAAGCAAAATTTCGGCGTGTTTCTGCTATAACTTCCGAAAATATAACCGCACAAAAAGATTTTTAAATAAAGTTAAAGATCAAAAATTTATCTTTTAAATGATACCAGTGTTTTAATCTTAAAATTCAATTTCTTTTTTTAATGAATTTTTAATAAATATTTTAACTATATTTTTCAACAATTTTTTTCGTACAAATTAAAAATAAAATTTAAGCTGCACGAGCACGTTTTGCATTCATGGGAAAAAATTAGCTTTTTTCAAAGTGTTGACATCACATTGATTAAAGCTCCAATTAAGAATAAATTAAATCTTTTTGGAAATGAAATCTGCAAAAATATAATTTTCGGCACGTTTCTGTAGGAAATGAAACAAATATGAAATATTATTTTTTCTAAAAAATAAATTCAAGAAAAATTATTTTATAATCTTTTACACTCTCTATATTATTAATCCAATAAATCAGTTCTGTTTAAAGGCAAGTTTTGTTTAATATGAACAGGATATCCATTCAAATCAGGGCCACACAGCTAATTTGTAAACCTTTAGTTAAACACAGATCTGCTAAAATGGTCTAAATGGAGAATGATTATATTTTATGTAACTTGATTCAATAAATGCTCTAATAAATAACAAATTTTTGATTTCACATAAAGCTTCTACTGCGGAAATCACGATTAACAAAATGTTTTTGAAACACTAATATTTTAAATAAAAAGAGTTAATTTCCAATCAACTAAATCAATCATTTAAACTGACTGATTTATGAAAATTTGAATATCACTATTAAATAAAAAAAGGATAATTCTAGATTTTCCATTGATCGTTTCAAAGAAAATATGCCAATCAGCGCGCAGGTTTCTCAAGATTAATTGGCCAAATATTATAAAAATGTTGAGTTTTTCAAAATTTTTAATATTTAAAACTTTGTAAATAAGTCTTAGTTGATCGTGAAAAATAGAAACATTCATTCATTTATTTAAAATTTGGTGTGTCCAGAATATTTCTCAGAATATGATACCTTACTGCATTAAATTTAGACTTCATAATTTTTGAAATATATTTATAGGTCGGAGCAAAATATTATTATTGATTTCATTTCAATCCTTTTGAAAGCAAAACTAAAAACTGAATTTGATGCTGAATCTGAGAAATTTTTGTTGAATTATTGTTTGAGATATTACATAAATTATGAAAAATATTTTGTAGTTCACATAAGACTTATAAACCGAGCGATTCTGTTTGCAATACTCATATTCAATAATAATAATAAATAAATAATAAAGATGATAAATAAAATAAAACGCTGGGTTTTATTAAAAAATATCTTTATATTAATTGCAATTTCATCATTTCCACTTTAAATTAAAGTTGAAGTTTTACCGGAAATGACAACAAATTAGCAAAATATATATAGTAAATTGAAAGAAACGATCTAAACAACAGTATAAGTTTGGTATGACTATCAAAATTAGAAGATTAAAAATGTTTTGTTTGAGAATCTATTAAGAGACCAGTTACTTAAAATATTTAATTGAAAATTGTACTGAGCGGCAATACTGGCGAACCGGCTGGTCGCCAAAGGCGGCTAGTCTGTTATAAATTAAAACTTGAATGATAATTCGCGAGATAATGATATAAAAAAATTCTCAACATGGATTAAATCGACATCAAAATTCGTCATCATTGCTACCAATAAAAATAAACAAATAAAATATTTTCAGCAGTAACTTTAAAAAGAAAGTAAAAGTTTTCTTCAAAAAATATTATAAACATTAGGAATTCAGAAATAAATTATGATTTGAAGTTAATTTAAGAATTGTACACTTTGTTCAGTTTTAATAATAAAAACTTAAAGAGAATTTCTATAAAATTATGCTAGGGAAAAAAATAACATATAACTTTGAATAATTCGAATTCTGAAATACTTCAACCTTTTCGTGACAACTATCAATGAGACCTGAAATATTTTAAATTAATGCAAATAGTGTAAAGAACTGGCGTCTACTACATACATACATAAGCAGGAGAAAAGCAAACAAAAAAGCAATAAATATTATCAAATGTCCTCTTATTATTTCAAATCATATAAATAAAATAATAACTAAACGTTGAAAATATGATGTGATTTTTATTAATAAAATACAGTATTTTTGTAATGAGTTAGTATCTTCAGATAACAGAGAGAGTAAAAAAATTTACTATAATGCAAAGTCAAAAATATGAGTTAACTGGATCAGATTAAATCATTTAAGTTTTTTTCTAGCATTCATATTCAATTTTTTGAAACGATAGCTCTTCCAAAAATTTTTCTAATAATACATGAATCAAAATAAATTACAAGCACAGATTATTTGTACTTACAGCCAAGCGAAATAAATAAATAATTAAATCCATTAATCTTCAGGAATGTAATACTTTTCCAATTAAAACAGTACACGAATGTGAACGCACAAAGTACAAAAAAATGCATCTGAAAAAATCTAAAATCCAACTGCTTGACCATGGGTACTTTAGAAACAATTTTACTCAATGGCGAGGGAAAATAGATAGATTTCAAAGAGCCCTTAAACCTCAAGGGTATTAAGAAAAATCCTGCGAGTTTCTGAAAGTTCCGCAGCACAATTGTATGATTGGAAACGAAAAGGCTGAAATTGGTTTTCAATCATTTAACCACGGGGGGAAATGGGTAGGTTCATAATTTTTGAGACGACAAGATAATAATATTTTTAATATTTCTTTGAACTTAAATGGAAAGATAACAAATTAGTTGTTTAAATAAATTCAATACATTTTTCATACTCTAAATAAAAGCTAAGTGCAGTAAATTTTCCATAATCCGAAAGATACCAGATCAGAAGACTGATCAATAAATGAAACTACTAATAGATTACACACCAGCTGATTTCCCAACTTTATCTTTGCCAGCAACACATTATATTCAGGCTTTTGAAGCAGCTTTCAAATTCTTGTAGAAGTTGATGTTTGATACATTGAGACATCTGCGAAATTCTATAAGTATATAGTATTTTATAAGCAGAACTTCCCTTAATTCCTTGCCTATTCAAGATAAAAATTTTCGATTTAAAAAAAAGGGGGGGGGAGTATTAATTTTACTCTTTCTTCACTCATCTGCACTGAATTGTATAGCGTTCATTAATTAAAAAGTATAATAAACATTCAGAAAACCAGCAGATAATAGATGAGACGAACTGTCATATTCATAAAATTTCGAATTAATAAGAAGTTCATAAAAATATATTTCAATAAGAAAATTTATATAATTAAAATAATCAACATATTAAACATCATAAAATTCGTTCTGGAAAATGAAGGTCTATAAGAAGGGCCAAAATGGCGCAATGCCGGATTACTGTAATTCTACTGTATGAAAATCTCCTGGGAATTTACTTCAAAAAAATTATCTTTCCAGCACTTTAAAAAAAAAATCCAGTATACTTTTAAAATTGCACACATTTTTGAAATTATATTTCAGTCACACAAAATGGGAAGAAAAAATGTCTATTTATGTAAACGCATCATTTAAATATTTTTTTCTTTCGTATTTCAAATAAGTTTTAAATTCAGTATTAAAAAAAAAAAAAACCACCGGTATTTTACGACAAATTCAAGTGGAACTGACTCTGCAGATGTCTCCGTTTTTAACTCACCATGAGATCAATGATTTTTTTTACATGAAAATTATTCTAATTCCATTAAATGATGCATAAATTCATACATCTAATAAAATTTGTGGAAAATCTAGACAATTCTTGTTTATAATTAACAAATTAGAAGTAATGATTCATTATAAACTTATTTTAATGTTTACTATTACCAAGGTAAAAAAGAACCAACTAGCATTAAACCCTAGAAAATAATTACGTCCACAGATTACAATAGCAAGCAGAAGACAACAGAAAACTATTTACATCAACAAAACAAAGTTCAGACCACTCCGCATAAATTCCAGACACTTTTCTTCATTCCAAGAAGGATAGCACGTGCCTGTGCCGTGTGTAAACCTGATTTACCGCGTTAATGAAACAACGAGTCTCAAAATTCGATTCCTTAACATACCTGTCACCAACCAAACAACATAACTTCAGCAGTACTTACAATAGTGTGAGGGTTTCTGTCTTCGATAGGCACAGCCATGCATCACACTACGAGTGCGGCATACTGTGAATGCAAGTTTTTCGAATTAATCCATGCACGCTTGTTGTGTGTGCTCTCTTCCTCTTTTGTAAACGGCAACAAACCTACAAAGGACATAAAGTGAAAAAAAGGAAAGAAAATAGTAGCAGAAGGAGCGAAGAGGAACAAGACATGCTAAACTAAAAGCTGTGAGAAAGGAAGAGGGGATGGGGGGTGGAGATAAACAAAATAAATAAAATAATAATAAAAAAAAAGTCCACGAGAAACTCAACCCTAGAGAAACCAGTTTGGTGTCAAAGGACACAGCGCATCGAGCTGGCCAGGAATTCGACAACCTATCCGCCGAGTGTTTAAAAATTCTTTCATAATATTCCCTCCCACTATCTGATATACGTTCATTCATATAAGAGAATGAATGGAAATCGATTCCTATAATACATTGCTATAAGTTTGATGTATTGCTTTTGTACTAAAAATTCAAACAGCCAGAAATCATGTCACAAAGGTAAAAAGAAAATGAAGAAATAGAAATGTTTTAAGAAACGCAATTGGGAAGTCGTTAAAGTGGAATTTAATAAAGAATATTCTTCACAAAAATTCTAGAACAAAGATTCTCAGATTCATTTTACAGAGATAAAAGTTTTTAACTAAAAAAAGTAATCAATCACAGGCATTTTTTAACTATTTTTTTAATATGACAGCATTTTATTAATTTTAAAATCAGAAGGTAACAACAGGTTTATAGGCTCTGTACATGAAGATATCAAAAAATATATAAAGTGGTCAAATAAGACAGAATGGATTTGGAAACATGTAGGCATCGATATGTTGATTGGAAAATATAATAAATAACTATAATGAAAATAATAATTCAACTTTTATTGTTGTACATAGAAAAGCCCTATCTTACATTTTGTACAAACATATGTTTTAATACAAGTTGGCTACAAAACATCTCAAAATACCATATCATACACTTTTTTTTAGTTAAGTATTGTAATCAGCAAAGAATCTGTTATTGAAATTTCAATGAATTTTAATGATGTTTTCTCATTTATTTTCTGGAGGAATTAAGATTGTTTGTTTGCGAAACGGAAAAACTTAAAGAGCCAGAGGAATAAAATTTGACGTGTAATTTTTGCAAAGAAATTTTAGATCTTCATAAACTTTGGACGAAATCCTTGAAAGGAAAATCAGTTTGTCTGGGCACATGCGAATACAACTAGTTAGCAACTACAGCTCAACGCAATTTAAATACAAATGTAACGAGTTAATAAGCTTATAAAATTTGTTGCGTAGTTTTTAGGTTCAAAATTGTAGATGTGGATCGAATTTTGGACAAAATGAGTAAGCAATAAATGTCTGTCTGAAGCAATCTTCAGAAAGCAATAATTCGAAGAAGAAAAAATTAGCTAAAAAAATGAATTTTAGAATGATTTTCGCAATGTCAAATTTTAAATGAAATCCTTAAAAAAATAGACTTAGATATGTAATACTTGTAAGTTAGGGAACACAAGAATTTTTAAAACGCAACCAAATAATTTTTTATTATGGTTTTGGCACCAAAATCGTAGATTTGTCCCTAATTTTGGACAGATTTCGACCACAGGAAAGAAGTAAAGTAGCAAAATGCATATACGCAAAAAGAAAAGGCATGCTAAATACAAATCTTGTCACATTATTGTGATAAAGTGAAGAACAGAATATTAATTGGTTTATTCCACATTTAGTTTCGTTGATTTTAATTGAATCTTTTATTTTATGTAGCTTTAGTAATTATCATTGTTAGTGAATTCGTTTAAACTATAATATACAAATCCGGATTTCTTAGATATCAAATAAATGTACGTAACCTGCAATGAAAAGATATCCGTTTTCAATAAAGATGTTTGCTAACTTTTCTTAAAATCATGATTATGTGTGAGCGCTAGTGCACACAATGCCATTTCAGCAATTTTATCTTAAGTATGCGAGAAATTTTACAAAGAACACACATACACAATTAGAAGCTGTGAGATCATAAACATCGAGATCGGGACATCAAGAGATTCAGTAGTATTATTAGAATAAGTATTTTCCATGACATTATCTCGCTCTTAGAAATTATTTCTTTATCCATGATGATCCGTTGTATGATTTTACAAGGAATTTTAACCAAATAACTTACAATTATCAATATATGAGTAAAAAGATAACTTCGGATCTATATCAAGTTCAAAATTTAAATTTTCAAATAAAGTTTATTTGCTTGTGATTTTCTATTATTATAGTTAATTTGTTACTGTTTATTAAAACAATATTTTGAAACAATCAAACATCTTACATATGGGACGGAAAATGCTGTTATTTTCTCCTAATCTAAACATTCCATCTCGAATTTTATCTGCACAATGAACTGATGAGTAAGGAACTCGTATGTTCACATTGTCGAAAATGAGAATGTAGGCAAATGAATACGCATGAAGATCTCAGACAAAGATTAACTGATATGATGTACACAACAGATGAAGATCCATGAAAACTTGAAGTAATAAGAACAGTACAGGTCGAAACAAAAGCGCGGCATGATACAAAATTAACTTGAGGAATCTTTAAAAAAGCAATAGAACTAAGTAATAATTTATTACATTCTGATATCTATTACACTGCACAGATTAATTTAGTAAGATCTTATTGTATACAGGAGAATGATACGTAATTAAATTATTTTTATAAAATTGACATTAAATTACACAAATAATCATGAATAAATTAAATGATAATAGCTTAATGCACTTACCAAATACCATTTGTTTTTCGAATATCTAGAATAAAGTGACTATGCTATTTTTTGTTTGAGCTCATTCCTTGTTTTATCGAAAATATCTTTATGATTTAATTTCTTTGGCTAATTCGGACCTGACGGATAAAATAAATCAGAAAGTATATTATTTTCATTAATATCACATTTCAAATAATTTTTTACTATTTTCAATTAAGGAAAAATATGTCTGTAGACATTGTTAATTGGTAAGGCCAATTATTGTAAATGTAATTGTATGTATTATGTAATGAATTGTAATTAATAAAAATGTAATTTTCTGAAAATAAATAAAATTTAGATACAATTCAAGTAAATTATGTTTTAAGAATAGTATAATATTTGTATCATTATGATCCTAGAAAGCTAAACTCAGCGATACATTTTGATTTTAATAAGTCCCATGGAGTCGCACTGAAGCCTTTGCAGTTGAGCATATCGTCTTCAGATCGCTTGTAAAAGATAAGTTTCATGCGCGCAAAAAATTTGAATCTTTTCTTAACCCTTTCCCATGCAATGATGTGTCAGACACGCGCATCAAACTACTGAATTTTTAGTTTTAAGTTTGCAATTAAGCGACAGAACTGACTATTTAAAATGCAAAAATCATTTAGAAACGCTTCAATTTCTCAAATGCCCCTTATATTATTATTATTATTATAAGAATCAAAATAGCAATACATCTCCAAAATAGGATGTGTCATCTAATTAGGTAGTTAAATAAATTCGTACGTCAAGACGTTAAAAGAAGTAATGGCATTTTCGATTAAGACAAGAACTATGTAATTCTTTCGCCGCGTGTAATGAAAAATTTATATGTACATATATTCAGAATTTTTAAAAAAAATAGGACAAAAAAGCATTTGACTTTGCAAACACAATTGTGTGAGATCTTCTGCAGTTGCACATTTCACATTCCTTTTCAGACTGACTTAGATTAGGACTCAAAACAACATTTTGAAAAACACTTCTTCGGAATTTGCGATTGTTACGTCTACCAACAGAATAGTCTAACATAAAAATAAATAAATAACGCGCAATGCCAAAATGCAGAAAAAGAAACCACAGATTCTCTATCGATCCAGCTGTATACTATCAAATTATGAAATTAGCAGTTGACAATATTACATTTTAATCAGAAATGTTCCAAACACTAGCAGATTTTTCAGAATTCTCATCATTAAATGTCATAGCCATAAACACTTGTTTTACGATATACTACTACCAGTATTTAGTTCTAAATCCAGAAGGGTTTAAAACACCACCTGTTTTCCTAAAAGGCAGAACCATTTAAGTGCATGGTCAAAACTGCAATAAAGTTAAAACTTTTTCCCATAGTACGCGCACGAAAATTGGCATCGGGACTGATATGGACATGACTCAAGATGACGCAGAATCTAATGGTCCGAATCCAATAACAAATTCCTGGGTTCCAAACACTGATGGGGGGGGGGACGTGAACAAGCACTCCAGGAATAGGGAAGGTCACTTCATTATTAGAGACAGATGTGAAGATTCGCATCGATCGATTTCGTGATATGTGGAAAAATATAAAGACTAAACAGTTGCACTGCAAATAAAGAGGAACAAAAAAGAAAATGTTCATCCCAATTTTAAACTAATATGAAGTTTCTTAATGCCAGTATTTATATACATTAATAAGCGTTATGTCAATTTTAATAATTTATAAATTATTAAATTTAATTTACAGTTAAAAAATACTGAAAAAATGAAATTTATTTCCAATAAATGGAACTTTTTAAAAGTAGAATATGCGTAAAAATTTAAATGTTCGAAAACAATATCAGAATTTAAAGTTGAAAATAATTCCATCTATATTTTTGTTTGAAGAAAAGTACTTTGATGATATTCCAACAAAAAATTTAATCTATTGTAATATTAAATTTTTCCTTAAATCCATATATTCCTTTCCATTAACAGTGCTTCTCCTTCTCTATTAGCTTTTTTAACAACAAAGACGTCTATCTCAGTATATTACACATATTTCTTTATTCACTCAAACTTTTCTTCAAAGTATTATCATGTTCCCAAAGAATTCTTTAATAATTATAGCAAAATTATACAATGTAATTTTCAAATTCTCACAACTGCATTTGAACACAAACTTTAATTGATTTTTTTACAGTTGATTTAGATACCAGACACTACGTTTCTTCATGTATAATGATATAGTAGTTAGCATTTAATTTGTAACAAATTCATATTATGGCATAAATTCCTTATTTATAGTTCTTTATTTTGGTAAAAGATGTATTATCAAAGTATCTGTTTGTAGACAAAATATATATAAAGATATATATTTTTCTCTAAAAAATAAACAAGTAATTAAATAATGATAAATAATAAATAAATTTTCAACAATATTTGCAAAATTCTCAAAAAATAATTTTTAAAAATTTGAAATTAGGCAGTAAAATAAATTTTCGAACATAAAAAAAGAAAACTAAAATTGGAAAATAATAATGGCATTTATTTTTCACTCCTTTATTTTTGAAGTAGATAAATATACAAAAAGGCGTTTTGTCTAATTGAAACAAGAAAATCCTTTTACTGATACCTGTTGTTAAAATTTCAATGTCAACAATGTTTTTTTTCTTATACGTAATATAAATAGAATATATAGTCTAAAAAATCACTTTCTTTTGCATCACTTCGTTTATTTAACGATAAAAAAAATATACAAGGAATATTTAATAAAACATAAAACAATTAGAAATATACTTATGTCTATTTCCATTTAAACTCATACGAGTTAAACTTGCAATTAATCCTTATTTCATCTTATTACTTTGAGTATGCACTGAAATTTAAAGAATAAGATTTTTTAAAGATATCTAAATCAAAAAATTTCAGAATAATTTCTGCAAATCACATATCGTTAAACAGTCATTATGAATTCAAATGTATTCTGGCTTTATTACTATTATTCATATTTTTAAATTTTAATTATTTTTTATTTATCTTTTAATTAAATAACCAAAAATATTGCATTCAGAACAAATATTTTAATAAGAATGATTTTAAATCTTATTTAGATAATTTTTAAATGCCGAAACTGTAAATTTCATCTTTTACTATTACTCCAAATTACTTATCAGCAATTTTTTAAAAAAAATTATTTATGCACTGTTAGATAGGTATTGGTTTAGAACATGCCCCCCCCCCAATTTTTAATGAATTTAAATTATTTAATGGACACATTAAAATTAAAATTTGTGCTTTTAGCTGTCATTTGCTACTTGTTGCCATAATTAATTTCTTCATATTTTTGTGAATACTATTAAGGAAAAATAGTCATATTACGGAAATATTAGTGTAGTTACAGCGGTGCCTTTTGAAACATAAAGGGTCAACTTCTAAAAAAACGTTTTATCGGACAACCACCCAAAAAATATTAGAATACTAATCAATTCAAATGGCGAAGAGCATTGGTTTTATTTTTTCGCTCTTCTTTATGTTTCGCCTTTAAAAAAAAAAAAAAAAAAAAAAAAAAGATAATGCATGCACTTATGTTTTGTCTCCAGTCTCCACGATACTGCCTAAGCGTGGCTTTAGGGATATTCATACCTCCTATGTATCCACCTGACATCGCGTCATTAATACTTAGAACGCATATAAAAAGCAATAATTTATACTGCCCCACTCAAATGGATAACGATAATTAGATACTTCATCCAATTTCCAAGGAGTTTCCTTTTTAAAATTTAAATTAATGCATCTTTTAAAAACAAAAATTGCATAAAAATGCAATAAATTCAAATATTTTTGCAATTTTTAAAGTATTTAGTTCAATGATTTTTCAATTTTCTTTTACTGCGTTATATACAAAACGAAAATACCGTAATCGTCAAAAAAAAAAAAAAAAAAAAAAAAAAAAAAACGTCGATGAATCTCCATGTTTCGGATCTCCTTGAATTCGATAAACATATTTTTGGAATCATGTCTGTCTGTCTATGAACTAGATAATTCAAAATGCTTTGACACGAATGAAATTTGGTATATGATCTTAACACCAAATTTGTAGATTTACATAAAATTTTAAATAAAATCCATTCAGAGGAATTCTGTTCTGTTATCTGAATCTAAATAACACGATAACTATAAAAAGAAGAGAGTTAAATGAATAAAATTTTATATACATATTTATCAATTAGCGTGTAGATTTGTATAAAAGTTTGGGTTCCTGTTCATTCGTACTTTCAGTAACATATAAAAGCGATAACTCAAAAACATAATGCCTATGACAGCACAATGATGACACAAAAATACACGACATTTGATATATGATTTTGTTATCAAAACTGTAATAACTCATTGTCAAATTTTGGTTTCAATCGGACGAAAAAAAGACAAATTCTCAATCGGTTTTCTGTTGCTTGTGTATTAACCGTAACCCAGCGATTAGTTGCCAAAGACTGTACGCTAATAGGCTTTTCCGTAACTACTATTCGTCAATGGCATGCGGTTAATACATAAGTACTTTATTTTAGAGAGTATATGAGAAAATTTCGAGGAGACTTCTTTCAAGTTAGTTATTTAAATTGAATGCAAGGAAATATGTGTCACGATGCAAAAAGCACATCATTATATAGAAATTATATATTTATTTATTGGCATTTGCTATCTTTCGCAATCAGCTGGTACGCTAAGAAAAATTATTACTAAAAATTTCAATTAAATATTTTGTGTAAATACGCCTTAATGGCGTTCTCAATAAAATATTTCTAATTTTAAAACATATATTATTTTAATAGCCATATACTACCTGTTCATTCTGCTGTGCAATTCCTTAGTTTCCGGTCTATATCTTTATACAATCAATTACATCAATTGGAGAAGAATTGAATCTAGTGAAGACTAGCTAAGAAGAATCGATTGAATCTATCTAAAGAATAGCTATTGTTTGATTCAGAAGATAAACCTTAATTGTAAAATAAAGAAAATTAGAAAAATTTCATTAAAAATATAACAAATGCTGAAACCTATCCAAAATGAAAAACGAATCAGAATCTTTATATCTTGAACATCAACAATGGAAAAGTTTAGGATGAAATATTAGTAGTAACAATGAAAACGATCTGAGTAGCAATTTATAGATGAAAATAACTTGTTTGGTAAAATGCTAAAATATTTTTTTAATTGCAAAAATTATACGCAAAATAATACTTATCATTGGAAAGATAATTTCTTGAATTCTAAAATGAAATAAAAATAGTTTTTGTTATATAATATTTTTGCAAGCTATCGCGGAAAAACGGAAACATTTTGCTTTGATTTTAATAAACTGATATTCTAATTAATTTTTTTTAAAAAATTGCTCATAGGGGCATTTTTTTACTCTCTAAAGTATATAAGTGCTAAGGTTCGTAGCTCTAAGTCAAATAGTCTGATTAATGCAGCATCAAGACGCACACATTCATCATCATTATTATTAGTAGAGATTAATTTGCCTGGTCGCAAAACACTAACAAAATATAAAACAAGTACATAAAAATATAGAATACGTGAAAGTATAAGAATTAATACGACATATGCAATAAAGTTTATATTTTTTATGTTACATTAGAAGAACGAAGAGAATCTATTAATTAAATACACAGTTATTAGACTGCAGCATAGATTTTATTCATTTTAGTTTTTCTCGTATTTTTTGATAAAGTGGTAAAAAAAAACTTACGCATAAGTATTACTGATTTTTATGTTAAATGTTTGTAGATAATATTTATTAAAAATTTTAACGGATATTTTTAAAGGAAAGAGGGTACAAACAAACTTCTTAGCCAAATATAAGACATTACCCTAATAGGCAGTATGCATTTTTCATTTTTTTTAAAATGACAGAAATTTTTTGAGGAAAAATTCCAATTGAAATATATAATAATGGAAAAAATTATTATTATTATTTTGCTTTTGGTTCTTTATTGTTTTGTCAGAATGAATGTTTTAATATCAAGGATTAATTTAATGAACTGATTTTACTAAAAAAGGTATAAGTAATTTTAATATGAATTTTATATATTTCTAGTAAAGTTTAAATATTTTATAAGATATTTTGTGGTATGATGCTTGATACAACATTTTCCTTTAAATATTTGTCATTTTTAAAATATATATATATACAAATTTTAACACTAATCAGTACAAATAGTATTCTATCTTAAAAAATAGTTTGAAAGATTTTTTCTGAATAGAAACTCAGAAAAATAACCAAATATTTTTCAAGTGTTGGGTAATTTGGGGGAATGACGACACGTGTGAAGGCTAATTAACTGTGGCCTTTGATTTGATCTAAGTTTTCACATTTCGCAACCATCACAGCATGCTATGTCTTAAAAAGTTTGAGCATACTTTCATTTAAAAAAATTTAATGATTCGTCAAGGTTGATGCAGATCCTTTCTACCTATCTTTTCCCCCCCCCCCCATTTTTGGGCAAACGAAACCAAACATTTTTAAAAAACTATTTTTTCACTGATACAAATCAACAGCTACTGCTTGATCAAAATTTTCCTAATAGTCAATTTCGTCTTACCAATAATAATAATTCATTACTGATTCCAGTCAGTGATTTATTAACTAAAATTGAAAACATACAGTATACATCCTCTTTAGTAATATGTGTACAATACATGGAGATTAAAATTATTCCTCCATATCATCATTAACGATACACATAGCATATGCTTTTATACATCGAGCAGGGGGAGGGGCAGAACTATTTTCAGTTTTACAGGAAAATAAACCTGAAAGTATGAAAATTAAAGAATGCCTTTCTCATAAGTAAATACAATGTGCTCATTAAAGATTAATTTTTAAAAATTAAACTTTTTTAATTTATGCGATATTCAACTAAAAATAATATTACAATTAGCATCACATATTAAAGGATCGTTTTATCTACACAGAAATATTCTAGAGGTTGTGAAATTTAAGTAAAAATTCATGAAAAATACACATTCCCTAAGGATGTATTTTGATTGCTCTATGAGGTTATTCATCATATAGGCAAAATACAAACTTCAAGTTTTTATTATGATTTTAAAATTGACACAGTGGTTTAAAAGAAGCCTTGCATCAGAAAATTAAAATGAACAATTTATTTTTGACGGCAATTTTACATGAAATTAATTAATTTCTTAATCTCTTACTATAAGAAAAAATAGAGAATGTGCGTACGTGTTGGCGTGACTACAAGCCAGACCATCAAATCAAATGCTATAAAATTTCACACAAATATATTTTGGAGGAGGGAATGCGAGTCTCGGAGTGATTTAATATTTTAACTGAATTTTAATTAATTCAAATTAAATGAAATTTCAACTTCTCCTATGAAAACTTCCAAAAATAACATTGCACAAAACGTTTTTACGGCATATTAAAATTCGGCAAATCGCTCTTTTTAATAAAATTGATTTACAATCGAGCTGCTTTTTTTTTGTGAATAATTTTGACAGTTCTTTATTTATTGCATAATTTACAATACTTTTCCTTATCGCAATAAAACCCAAATAGTTTTCATTGTTTCATCATCATTTAATCCTATGATATCCATTTGTTGCTGAAAGCTAGAGTAGATAGATTTTGCATAGAATGTGCACAGTTTAAATATATGAGGAATAAGAAAGTGAAGTTATAGTACTGTGAATGACAATGTACAATTAGAAAGTAGATTATCTGGATAGCTATTTTTTATGGTAATATGATATTATGGGGCCTGACTCTAGTAGAAAAGTTCGTATAAACATTACATAAAGCAGGATAAAACTATTTAAAAAAAAGCACAGCTTTAATATCTATCACAATTTAATGTTTAAAGATATCTTGTTGAAAAAGTCATGAGAATCAAGTTATGCATAAAAGTATAAATTGAAATTAACATAATGAATATTCCACATGAACAAATTAAAAGCGCCAAAGCTGGCAACACAAATCTTCACTGTTACAATCCTATTTAATAAAGGAATTTAAATTAGTGAATAAAAAGTCTATACACTTCAAATGTAGGTCAAATAAACTAATTTACTTTTAAATGGGGATAAAAGTAAAATTACAATTATGAATACACTTGAGAAATAAACACTCTTAATATTGAGCAAAATCATTCACTAAAAAATCATCTACTTTAATAAAAACCTTAAACGAGGACAGGCCTATCTGTTGAATCTTACATAAAACTAGAAATTGCTTTGATAACGAATAAACAAGATCGTTCTGCATACTATAATAAAAATTAAATGAAACAACATATTTGCATGACCATATTTCCTTAATTTCCACATTTCACGCAAAAAAAGCCTTTTATAAAGATATTTAAAGAAAAATTAAAAATAATTTGAAAAGAAAAAAAAAGTGAAATATATGAAGAGAGAGAGAGAGAGAGAGAATGAAAAGAAACACAGGGATAAAATTCATAAACAGAGAATACAGGCAAACGGATAAGGGTAGGAAGGTGGGCAGTAAACTACATACAAATGCATACAACTTCAAGAAATGGTCAACTCGAGCAATGTAAATTAATAATGGTAATAAAAAAAGGATAAGATTTAAAATTCAGGCACTAAATTTTAATATTTAAAAAGTTTATTTTCAGCAAAGCATTTTTTTTTCCTTTCATAGGTTTGACTGTAGCAGTTATATATTACAGTTGATGTTACTAAATGTTTTTTAGTCAAGTTTGCGTTTAATCCTTTTTTTTAAAAATAATAATAATATAGGCATTAATAGGTGCACAACGAATATGCACTCTTTTGTTTTAAACTGAAAGATAAATTTTTAAAAACCCGGATATGATCGATCTTTTTAAATTAAATTGAGAATTAAAGCAAAAGCATGCAAATGGTTATTTCTAAAATGACCCAAAGGGTTTATAATATAGAAGAATTTTCTTCTAAAAATAACTTGAATTCCATCAATTTAGAAAATAGTTTTAAGGCTGACAAAAGAAATGGACAGCGAAAAACTAATAACTAGCAACTTATGGAAATATAAGGTATGATGTTATCGTAAAAATAGAGAAAGCAAGCGATTATTACCCGAAATGTCACTAAACATAAGTCCCTCAAAGAAACGTAGCCGCGACACTGCTTTTCCGCCGGTGACTTTCATGCACCTAGTGATTAAAGATAAGAATGCAAATGAAGGAGGCGAAATGTGTCTGAAAATGGCGTCCTAAGAAAGTTGTGAGGAAATCGTTCCAGCAGAAACGAACGCGGCCATGATATGCAAAACAGCATTCGTTAACCATGGCATCAGTCTTCGCAGCTAACTCAGAAGTTTCGAGAGAGCATTTAATGGTTGTAGTTCCTTCTAATTTGGGGGGTTTGTTTAAGAATATGCAACGCGTTCGCGTAAAACGTGTTCAGGAGGAAATTTTCGGCTTTTAGAACGATGGAAATATTCACCAAGATAAATGGTAAATAATGGGGCACTTTTTTTGTTAATCTCGAAAGAGAACTAGTTTTTATTTGATCCGTTAGTTACTTAAAAAAAATTAATAAAAAAAATGCATAGTACAATAAGAAATCTTTCCTGGTTATTTCAAGGAACAGATTTTGAACTGTAAGAAATAGAAATGTCATATTTATTTTCCTTTTGGGGAGAGATATTAAACTAATTTCTTTCAGTAATTAAATTAATATAAATATTGATTTTATTAGCTTTAAAGCTCATTCCATTTCTACAAATGATATGATGAATACAAACAAATCAGTCATTAAAAATTTTTTTTAAAAAACATTTTTTTTAAACTTGTATCTACCCTTGAAATAAGGCTCAGTTTTGAAACTGAAAAGTGACACTACATATAATTTTGAAATGATTGGGCACATGAAAACGCCAAGCTTTCAATACATGCTTAATCCCATAAGTATTAATAAATACTTCATAATTAAATATTAATAAGAACTTCATAATTAAAAACCAGCTCCTCAAATCTTTCTTGATTAATCTCTATTAAAAGTATTATCCTCTCTTCACTTCCGTTGTGAATTTTTGCTGTTAATCTGCTGTGTGATTATTGGCGACTTAATTCGTTGCTTTTAGGAATGGGTACCCAAAAATCAAATTTGTGTTTTAGATGCGTTCTTTTAAAGCGATTGAAACCAAAATTTGACACAAAACTACACTCATAGTTCTAAAAAAAAAAAAAAAAAAAAAAAAAAGCACAATTTTATATATTTAAATCCTTCCATTTTTGAGTAATCGCATTTACATGCGTTTGAAGAACAGACCAACAGAAAATCAACCCCTTGAAGGACCTACCTCCAAATTTGACAAATATCTAAACTTAAGATGCTAGATATGTGCACCAAATTTCATCCATCTAGCTCCCTTTATTCTGTACTTATCGTGTTAACATATATTCAGATGGTCGGCCAAACGGATTTCCTCTGAATAGATTTTGCGCAAAATTTGATAAAAATATGCAAATTTGGTGACAAGTCCATATACCAAATATCATTACTCTAGCTCATAGCTTTTGTTGTTGTTATATTTGTCAAAGACACACAGACATAATGCCAAACATGTGTATTTCAAGGTTAGAGAAGTCTGAAACGTAGAAATTCATCAAAATTTCGAGTTCGAACTTTTTGTGGATTGCAATACTTTCTCTGTATCTCATATACCAGAAAGTAATAAGTAAGCTTTCATAAGGATATAATTTCCTCAAAAATTAATAGATATTTCAAACCGATTATGTGATTATTCAAATATTGAGCTTTAGTAGAAAAATCCAAGATATGTGCGTGGAAAATTAAGTTAAACATATAAACAGAAAAAAACAAACCAACATTTCGAAAAAAAAAAAGACTTCCCAAAATAGGAACTAAATAAAGAGAAGCATTATTTTAGCAAGTACAGAACGAAATAGTACAGATAAAGAGCCTTTTACTTCATAATCATCGTCTGTTTTAACAATATACAATACCACATACAATTTTATGAAACGGTATCAATATAAATTATCCAATTAAAGATTCTTTCTTAATATGGGCCCATAAACCCCAAAAGATCTACCAACAAGTTTGTTTTAGCAATTACAAGAAAAAATTTTTAATGAATTATAAACATACTGCACATCACTAACTTCAATTAGAATGTATTTAATGTATGTTAATTCTACTCTATATTGCAGAAGTCAATACTTTGTAAAAACATACATTCACAAACAAGTCACATTAAGGATTTCGGCAATGAATTCAACAAATTTCCGTGTAGTTAATTCGTCTTATATTTTTCAAACGCCAAAACCGATTTCATGCGGACGCTAGTACTTTCACGGGTAAAGCTTTAATTTAATTTACAATGTTCTTGCAATTGGAGGCTTGCCATTTAATCCGGTGTCAAAATGATACGTAAATGTACGACGCTACACAGGCGAATCGTTGTCTTTGAAACTGCTCTGTCGACCAGCTTTTCATGTCAACTAGAAGGCTGCGAATCACTCTACATTTTAACAATGCATTTTGAGTCACCACCTACTTACTTATTGGCACTGGACCAAACTGAAATCGCTGTTTTCACTTTCGTGCATTACAACATGAAACGGTGATTTGGACAGATAAATAAAATATATATATTTTTTAATTTATTAGCTATTTGATAATTCATTAGTCACTTAAATTATCATTTTTTTGCAGTTAATATTGAAAATTTTGACAAACGAACTTGTTAGTTATCGCAATTTCTTAATTCTGCTGCATAGCATTCATTATGCGGGATCGTGGCCCATGTTTCAAATGCCCTACACTGAACTGGAAAGTTGCCAGAAATGGATCACTCATCCATTAATCTGGCTATTTTTAATAAAAACCGTTAAATGATAATGAAATATCTAATACTCATTATTTTTAAGTTAAATAAATATGTAAATAATAAAATTATAAATAAAAAAGGCAAATAAAATGGCAATTAAAAAAATTTGAGCTTACTCTCCAATTAAAAATCTTTGCATTCCTAAGGCTCCAATGAGCTTTCTATGGAGGAAAAGTCATCTGAAAGAAAAAAAGTAATTCATAAGCATTTTATCACAATAAACTGATCACTATAAAATAAGAAATGTAACTAAGCAACTAGCAGCTATGCTATGAAAACAAACTATATGCTATGAAAACAAACACAAAAATAATTAGTAATATATTTCCAGTTAATGATAACCAAAATTCAAATAAAGAAATAACACATGATTAACATTCACGTGACATATGAAGTTCAAATACTTTTGCGATTAATATAGAAAGCTATTATCAATATCAAAAGGAATAAAAATTGTATTGAAAATGGTATTTTAAATATTAAGTATTACCATGAGTATATATGTTAACTCTTATTAAAATCACAATCTGCTGAAAAAACAGAATTGCTTTAAATGTAAGGTCACATAGCATTTTAATTTCTCTCGGAAGCTATTATCCATCAAATATTTCTAAAGTAAACAAGTATATATTTGTGTTGCATCTAAAAAGTATATGGGAAAATGTAAAATTTATATGTAAAAATATATACGACAATTGGCAATCGTTTTTGAAGCTGATAAATATAAAACTTTGCAGAATGCAAAATATTTTGTTTATACATTTGTTAAAATTTTTGTTTCAAAAATGAATGTTAATTTGTATTTTAGCATTTTGTAGCGTTTACAAGTATTTAAAATCAAATAACTAAAGAAACAAAGCAACAAATGTAGATGAAGCGAAAAATAACAACAAATACATTCGAAGTGACCAAAATATTTTACTTTTTTGAATTAGAAGAAAATTTAAAAGTACTCAAAAGTGCTGTCACAATAGGAAGAATCATTCGAATTTATCGAATGATTCTAATTTACAACGCATTTTAGACTATATGAGTTCAAACGCGAAATATAAATATATGAAAGGATAAAACTTTGCGCCTTGTATAGAAAATCTTAATATAAATACAAACTTCAATCAGTAATGCTAACTCATAATTTTAGTTGTGTGCATTTCTGCACCTAATTCATTTTTTTTTTCTGCATTTCTAGTTTTTCATTCAGACTCTTTCAGACTACAGAAACATATATCTCATTTTAAAATTATAAGTTGTAGAAAAGTAACCACAATCAAATCTTAGTCGGTTCCACTTTGTTCATTTAAAATTTTAAGAATATTTTATCTTGTTTTAAAAAATTAATTTCATAAAATATAAATAGAATGATTTAAAAGCATTACAATAAACATTGTTTGCAATCAGTGTTAAAGTCAAGGAGATCAGTAAATCAGAATGGTCAATTACCTAAATAAACAACACAAATTTATAATTATACGAGCCGATAAAATATATCTGTATAACACTGTTGGAATATACTTATTTGTTCTAAATAAGAAAAAAAAATTCTCATATAATTTTTTAAACAGTTACTAAGAGCAGACGGTTCGGTCATTCAGTATTATTTATCCGTGTGCCTTCGGGCGGGTCGGAGAGTCAGTGATATGACTTTCTATGTGTTTGCTTACGAGAAATGCGTTTCCGGTAGTTTTGATTAGTACAATTGATTGATCACAACAACCAAGTCTACTACAAGCTGCGGCAACTGCAATAGCAAGTATAGAAAAAAACCTCTTCAGCAGGTTGTCCAAGAAGCTAACAAATGACACCGACGTACTTCCGAAAATGACATACTGCTAAATTTTGGATCTAAAAATGACCAAGAACGGACTAATAAACAGACAAAATAAGCAATGGCCTAATGATCCAAAAACCTCGAGATATTTTGTGGTGTTTTTTTAGCAATTTAATTTTGTGTTTTCATTTGAAGTATAAGGGTTGTACATTCAAATTTATTAGAATAAAATCAAACATTAAATGCATTTTTCAAAATTCTAATAATATTTCAAATAAATTACCTTCTGCCAAATTTTATTTTATAATTTAAAAAGGTTATGGAAGTTTTATGATTCGAAGAAATGTCCAATTTTATAATTAAATAATTGCTAAAAATGGTTTGTAATCATTTAAAGTTATTTTGCTTCAATTTTTTAAAATTTGAATCATGATTTTTTATAGGGGAGATGCTGAAACCAATTCTATTGAAAGTGACCCGAAATTAAATGTTTTGTAATTTTAATATGTTTAAATTTTGCGACTTAAAAATGCTTATGAGAAATTAAAACCAATTAACAAAACAAAAAAATAGAAGTTAAGGAGGAGTTAGATAGGAGGGGACGAAAATTGCATTGCTATAAGACTCTTAGAGGGATTAATCCAGTTCTAAATACGACAAATTTACCTCAACAATGCAATATAACATTCAAGGCCTGTTTGTTAAGAAGATCTCGTAAGATCTCTGTTTTTGCATATTATTTATGCTTATAGAGTCAAGAGAATATTCATTGGTTTTAAAACAATTCAAGGTTTCAGATACTTCAAATTTTAATTAAATCTTATAAAGCTAGACAATGCTAATTGGTTTTTAAATATTTTTACATTTTCCAAATTTTAACAACTGATCAACATTTGATGATATTTTTTACAATCATCATTCTTGAGAAAGTAACCATGCATTACCAACCATATGCACGTTTCTTCTCCCTTAAATTTTTATTGTAAAAAATGTAAAAGACAAAGAGAGGATTACAAAGAAGATTGCACTGTGAGTAAAAATGTCAGATTCCTCTGGCTGAAATTAATTTTCCTGCAAAAAATTTGGTATTAACTTAAAAATCGAGAATGTCCATTGTTTAAATATTTGGTGTTTAAAAAAAATTATATAAAATAAGAAATCATTTTTGTTTTTAAGCAAAATGAATTATTGTTTAACAAATTATAATTTAAAAGCAATTGAAAATGCCAAAAAATGGACCAAAAAAAAAGGGCAGAAACTTTTTTCTGAAACTTCAAGGCGGATCGTTTAAGGCCATTTTAATATAAATTGTGTTATATATTATGTATTATTATTATTAATTGCTTGTTTAGCTTTCAAAAACAAGTTTGTTGCATATTTCACCCATCACAAGGCTCTAAGATTTATGTTCATGATGAATACATGCTTTAAATCACCTGTCAATTTATAATACGTGCTCATCTTTAAGTACTGAGATAAGTAATTGGTTGAAAAAAGTTATGCTTTTCACATTTTCAAATAGTTATTCTTTTATAATTAATTTATTTAATTACTTATTCTTAGATTCACAACGTTATTGTGATTTTTATTTCTTATAACTATCATTTTAAAATTTAAAATTTTATTGAGTATTGGTGATATTTTTATCGGAAGAAAACAATCGGTATTTCTAGAGTGAAAGAAGATGGAAGACCTTGCGATGTATTCAATAATTTAGTTTCCACCTTCTAAAGATTGTTTCTTGAGAAATAACGGTTCTTTTAAGTTATTTACTATAATATCTCAGAAATACTAATAAATTTTCTTTCACTGTTAAGTAGTTTCACAAATAAAAGAGAAATATCAAAATTAGAAAAAGCTAAAATCTAAAAAAAATCTAAAAAAGAGAAAGCGAGAGAGAGAATTAAACATTTATTCAAAAACAATTTATAAACATATACGTCTGATATATTTATTTATTTACTTTTTGCAACTCAATAATATGCTATCACTTTAATACCCCAAAAATTTATTTATTTTTTAATCCATCAAGAAAAAAATATTTCAAACATTGCTGTTTCAAATTTAAGTTCCTTCAAAAATAAAAATCGTTTATTTTTTAATGGTGATTCATATTTTAATCCACATAAAAATATGAAAATGGTTTTCAAATGAAATTTTCTATAACGAGATTTAAATATAGATGATAAGTTACCAAAATGCGTTCAAAATATAATTAATAACTGAAAAAGGAAGTCTAAGTACTTCAATTTTCAAATTCATTCAAACATTTAATTATTAAAGGAATTTTTTAAACAAGAAACGTCACATGATTGTTAATGTTTAATATTTGTACATCCATTTACTTCCAGATAAAACCCATAATCTACACAATTTCCCTTCTCTAATCTGTCTGTAGTAATCAGTCAAAATTGAGTATAGGTTGGTTAAGTTGTTATAATATTGTAATGATTTATCTACATAATATATATATTCGGTATAAATCGATAATAATTTTTAAAAACGGTGCCGGATGAAAAGAAGAGGGAAAAAAATGAAGACACTAACACAAACACATTTATCAATCATGAATGTGAACCAAAAGAAACGCCTAGAAGTGATGCATACAGATAAGCAGGTAGTGAATTAGTAGAAACAGTTTTCTCTTCCGATACTGGGGATTTTTTTTTATACGACGGAGGGTGCAAGGAGTTAGAGATAAATTATCTCAGCACGGTTTTTGGAACGAGTAATTTTTTCAAATAAATTACTTTTAATCTAATTAGAATAACCGCAAAAACACTCAAACAATTCTTCAGACTGCAAACAGGCGGGTCAAACGAGAGGAAAAAATTCATTCCCTAAGAAAGGGTGCAATAAACATTGTAGTAGTAGTAGTGCATGCATAAAAAGGAAGGGAGGAACACGCTGACGTGTTTTCACTAGAAATAAATCAAGATTCTAAAAATAGAAGCAGAAATTTTCTACGTATCTCTTCTATTCTTAACTTCAATAGTGTTGGGAATGTGCTGTATACTTGGTCTTTCAGCTAGAGAGAGTGAGAAAAAAAATTAAATAAAATACAAATCGGAAAATGCTGAAATCATTCTTTATGATGTTTCCAACAGATGTGCGAAAGTGGTGAAATTTTCAGCTATTTCAGCCATTCAGTGGTATTCATCCCTAAAGTGAAGTATCAAAAGATAGAATTTTTCTAACAAATGATGCAAATATGAGTTAAAAAATAAATTTATATAAAATTTCTTAATTGCTTAAAGACAATTGATAGAGGAAATAGAGGAAAACGCTCAAATAATAATAAAAAATTGAATAAATGTTAGCGTTAAAGAAAATGACAGCCGCAAAACATAATTGGCACAGATGCTAAATGACAGGATATGATGAATGAAATTTCCGTTCTAGTACAAGGAGAAACTCATACTTTCCTTTAAAAGATGGGGATAAAAAAAAAGCAAAACCTATTAAAATGTAGAAAGAAAATACATCACATTTTTGTGCTATATCTTGATCTATAGTAACTGACAAAATTCAATGATTTAATTCACATAGTACTTTAGCATTCAAATAAATGTATCTTTCCTTTTTTTTTCTCAATTAAATCAGGTAAAGGAACTCGTCATCGGAAGGCGAGAAAAGTAAAAATATCTACTGATACTATCTTCATGTGAAGAGCACTAAATACAGATTCTGATATTAGTTCCTACTTAACATGAAATAACATACATTTTGAGAATGGAGAAATCCACATGAAAATGATAAAAACATACTACGTACAAAACTTCTTAAGCATGGATCTAACTATTCACCATGAACTGTAGAATGGTGTACAAAAGTTTTCTTTATCCATTAACAGCAATCGTCCAAGATCGAAAAGGCGAATTTTTTTGTGCTATTCAAAAATAAATTGGGCGCAACAGAATATTTCTAAAAATTAATATAAGAAAATAACTGACGTTTGCGTTTATTTTTCAAGAGATAAAAACACTAACTTTATTAGGTTTTTTTTTCCCTCCCTAACTTGATCTTCTAAAACGTCATTTAAAAAAAAACTGAATTGATTAATTTAATGTTAGTTACTGTACAGCATTACACAAGCTAATTATAACAGACATCATAAGGCATGCGATGGACTCTTCAAGTTACCATTCAATCTTGCTTATTATTGATTGTTATTACCGAAGAATTATTTTTCCTATCATTAATAGGTAAAAACATTCAACCCCCCCCCCAAATTAATAAAAAAATTTATAGTTCTTATAATTCTCCAGTTCTCACTTGACAGATTATGAGAAACAGCTTTCCAATAAAGAAAACAGTATTATTAATTGCGTTTGCATAATGATGAAAGGACAATTGAACTAAAAAATTAAAAATGGTAAATGTAGCAAAATCCAAAAACACAAATGTTGTGAAATTGCAAGCAATTTCACACTAACTGTAATAGCGTTGGCATTGATGACTCCTTTAAACGCTTTTTTTTAATTACTAAAAAGACATATAATATATATATATATATATATATATATATATATATATAAATATACCAAAAGTCAGGTGTCCCCCCCCCTCCTCCTATCTTTTGTATTACATCGTTTTTCAATTCTCCACTTCCTAAGATATTGTTCCACAAATGTATTAAATAATGACTTTATTTTTAAAAGATTTACTTGTTTTTTTATATGAACAATTTACTGTTTGGCAAAAACGGGACAATCTACCATACTGATTCAAAATCTGAACATTTTCCCCAACCTGATGCAAACGATAGGAAATCCTGGGAAGTTCTGACCACATTGCATTCATTCTTCCTCTCATTTTCATTCATTCTCATTTCTTCCTCTAACTAAATTAGGAAGACTATTTCAACTCACACATAGTATAAGCTAAGAATAATAATTCGTCTCTTTTTTTATTTTTTGTTATTTTTTTAAACAATCATTTTGAATGAATATTTATTTAAGAGTATAATTTCTGTTATCCCCTATTGACCCGAGACATATGATGACATTAATTTAAATAAAAGAGATCGGCAAAAACAGCACATAAACCTAAAAGGAAAACTTGCATCAACTTTAGTTAGGGTTTTTCCCCCACCACTCACTAATTAATGAAACTTCATCTTGCACGATCACCATTGCCAGTGGATAAAGAAAGTTAAAAACTTTTATTCCGTATCATATCTATTTTTCTATCATTCTTTGCTTTTTAACAATGTCATTGGAAAGTACCGTACTTAAAAGGCCCGTATTAAACATATGAAGCTATAAATAAGAAAATCGGTTTCTTTTTTCTTTCCCAAGAGAGCCCTCACGTTCAGCTATGAGGAAAACATGTGATGTCAGTGTAAAAATGCTCTCCACTGATATAGATGATTAATACCTCAGTTAGGACTCCGACTTTTTTGTGTTGTTCTACAACTTCCCATTAAGTAATATGTAACGGTGGTACAGAACAGATTTAGAAATTAAAGTTTTATAAAAGCATGCACAGGTATAACAAGAAACAAAGAATTTAATATAATTAAAAGGAGTGAGTGAAAACAGCTATGAATATAAATTTTGAAGCTTGGTTTCAACAAAAAATTTCATCAAAAAATCATTTTAGCCCTTTGCACTCGGGAAAGTAATTCGATGCATAATTATTCAGCTAATACAAGGGTTTGCTTGTTGTTTCGAAAAGTAAATATATATAATTGGTTTAAGTTGAATTTTCCTGAAAAATTAATCTACATCTTTTTTACCACAGCATTCTGTAGGCGTTTTTAACAATCAAAATAAATAAATAAAACGTCAAAATGATGCAACGTCTTGAATGGTGAGTGAGAGGCACCATCCGAGTGCAAAGGGTTAAAAAGATAACAATTCCAATTTAAAACAAAGGATAGACTGAAAACCAATAAGAAAAACTAGGATTTTCTTCAATCATGTTAAATTCTAAAATATTTTTTTTTTCATTCTGAAAAAAAAATAAATTTAGACATTAAATTTGTCGAACGATGTAGCAAATTCCATTTTGATTTCCAGCTACAAATACAAGAAAGCTATAATGGGATCGTTACCGTTTTGGGGATAGCAAATGCACAGAAATTGCAGTTTCCAAGTATTGCACTTACAAAAAATCATATCTGATAAGATTCGAGCGTTCCATAAATACTAAAAATGTAACTTTCTTAAGTACAAGTAAAACATTTCAGCCTTCTTGTTAAGAAAAGTAGTAAAGATTTTTGTCATGACTGCAGCGTTGATTATGAAATACCGGAAAGCTGAGATTTCCTCTATCTGTCAAAGAAGATCACTTTGACATTTAAAAACGTACTAACACATTATATTTGCCACAGGGGTGGGGGAATAACAAATTGCAATATCTGACATCAATTTTCATGGATAGCACAATATTGAAAAAAAGATTGTCTAAAATAATGTGTGTTAATGCTTTAAATATATATTTTTTTTAAAAAATAAAAAAACAAAAATAGGAAGAATGATAAAGTTTTAGGTTTGATTCTTCTATCACTAAATTATTAAAAAGATTAATTAAAATTATAGGAAAGATAGCAAGCGTATAAAAACGCATTTAATGTCCTCACAATACAATTATATATAAATGCACTTTATGAAAATATTTGTTGTAAACTATTTATTCTTTTAAATGTCTTGCAAATTTTATTAAAATTTTAAAAATTGCAAAAATAAAATTAATATCAACAGCTTTTTTTTAATTCATTAGTCTTATTTATTTTAAATTGTATTAAAATGGTTTTTATCTGCTGCAAAGTTATTAATCAAAAATTGTAATAATCTAATAAAATTTAAACAAGCAATTTCTGAGCGAGCATTAATTTAAAGCCAAAAAATAACCGGATTTGGTAATTCTAGGTCCAACAGTCATTCTAATAGAGCACTTTGAAAGAGTTTTGCAGGCTGCAAGTTGCATCAAGCAATTTACTGATCCCTGATCCAACAGAAGCACATTAATAATGGTTAAACCGAAACTTACAACTATGTATACAGTCATTTCTGTCTGTGTGCGCACAAAATTCATATACATTTATGTGAGCGCGCTTGAAAAGTTACCAAGTTAACGAGAAATAGGCATGATGTTTATATTATTTTTAAAACAATATTTTTTTTACACTTCATTAGGTTACGAAAACAGAACACTTTTTTTCTAACTATGTAAAAGCTATGACAAGGAGGGAGACGCCACCGGCGCTGGCGCCCACATGCGTAGGAGAGAGCAGAGGCTCTTATAAAGAGGGCCATCCATTTGACGTGGCAGTGCATGTGAAGACAGCATGACACAAGTACGGAAGAACCAACAACTCCGATTTGTACAGTGAGACACTCCGAAGTCTACGCAGGTGTGGTTCTGCTCCATGATAAGGCACGTCCACATCTCCAAGGTCACACACGCAGAACTGGCCAAGTTCAAGTGTGAGCAGCTCGACCATCCGCCCTACAACCCGGACATGTCGCCCTGCAATTTTCATATATTTAGTCCCCTGAAAAAACATCTGAAAGGGAAGCGCTTCAACTCGGACGGCGAACTCAAGGATGCTGTTAAGAATTGGGTCTCGTCACGGCCATAGGAATTCTGGGAACAAGGAATCCTTCGGCTCGTTAATCAATGGGATCGTTGTGCTCATGTTTATTGTGTATACTTTGAATAAAGTCTTCATTTATACCCACCGTTTCGTTTCGTACCTTTTCAACATCCCTTGTGTGTGCGTATATATGATTAATGCTTGGAAACTATATGAAGAACATTGTTAAGAAAGGAAGGTGCTATTTTTAATTGCAGCGAAATGACAAAAATATATCTGAGTAAAGCACCTCATCCTCCAAACATGAATGTCATACTAATGTGAGGATGTCCGATGCAGATTACAGTTCATGCAAATCAAAGTAAAAACAGAAAGCAGGAATCTTCAATGGAATTTGGAAAACGAATCGGTGACTGTTTGACCTTTAAATTATTGTGGCTACTATAGATCATTGAAAGTTTTGATGATTACTCAGAAGAAAGATTGTACCCTTAGAGATAGTAAAACTAGCGGTGGAACTTAATGCTATATATTAGTTTATCGGATAAGGTTTGGTTGCAATACATTAGTTTATCGGCAGATAACGTTTATCGTATTAAGTATTTACACACATCTATTATAGAATTACCACACTTTTAGGTCCGATTTTTAGTGTCTATAGCACTTATTGGTTACCAGGCTCACAATTCATTGTTCATAAAATTCATTTACCTTTGTGGAATTTTACGCTTGTTTGAATTTAGATCAAGCAAAATACTTAAAAAGGGGGAGGAATGAATTAAAAAATCATAATTAAATGGTATTGTAATCAATTAAAAAAGCTCTAGTTAACCATGGCATCCACTCTGAGTATTTTTTAAATTAAAGTCTCATTAAAGAGAGAGCTACTTTTGGATGGACTTTATTAACTTTGAAATCTGGTCAGATGAGGAAGGTGACATCAGAGTTAGCAACCCCTTTCCAAACGTCCACACAACACAAATGAGAAGACATTTGGCCCACGAAGTCGGATTTAAAGTGTATCAGGCCAGATGAATCTTCAGTGGAATTGGGTTTTGAACCTGGCATCCTCAGGTTCTGAGGCTAAGACTTTACTGCTAAATAACTGATGCTCACAGTCACAGTGTTTGAAAGAGGTAATAATTTCGATAAAATAGGTGAATTTGAACGATAAGTAGAGGACTTAAACTAAAAGTCTATTTTGGATAATGTATTTCAGTAGGAAGCAGTAATTGTTTTTTAACCGGGAAAAAATATTAGCTAGTACTGTAATATGACATAAGTTACAAAAAATTAATTTTGAGAGGAAGAATATTTATTACATTTTAAGTATTCCATATCAGTATTATAAAAGAAAACCAAATTTTAATAATAGATATATATTATCCAATATTTAATCAATCTTTTTTCTACCCAATGAATAAGTAAAATTATAAAAAGAGGAAAATTTCAGCATTTAATTTATATTTCACGTAATTATAAAAATAAATTATTCAATAATATAAACAACGTGTATTTGTCAAACATTTATCGCTTTTTACCCTGAGCATTTTTACTAATCTAAGTGGTTCTCGCAATTTTACAGTATCATTATTTTGATTCCTTGAAAAATGTAAAAGCGATTGATACTACGTTTAGAAAAAAAATTAAAACACCGATAGACGTCAAGTCTGCTGAAACAGCGATTGCTAGTTATGAAGAGATACAGTTTCTCAGTATTTAAATAGCTAATTTTTAAATGAATATAGGACGCATTGGATTAGATTAGCGGATTGTCACGCATTAACTTCAGATTTCAATGTAATGATTTAAGCAAAATATTAATAGAATGTTGATAAAAATCTTCGAGACATCATAATCAATAACTTTGGGAGGGGGAAACACGATCCAAAACTTTACAAAGTACAATAATTTTTTTTTATAACGAAATTTTACCAAGCACGCTACATTCATTTTTCAAAGTAGTTTTTTTTAATTAATTATTACAATAACAATAATATTTTGAATAATTTTTCTTTTACAAAAAAAATATTTTTAACATTTTTAACCTTATTATTTCACATCATTACATTATTATAAACGCATAAATTAAGCAGATTACGCATACACTAAGATATGCATGAAACGACCAGAGTAATGAAAAAAAAAAAATCAAACATTCTAAAACGTTAGACAAGAAGACAGACTGTTGGCTCTTGAGCTACCAAATTTGCCGCGTAGTTACTTCTTGGATAATACGTGATCATTAAAAATATTTTCCAGTATTTTAATTAAAAATAATCTAAAAGTTAATATTTTTCAACAATAATTTTGGAGCATACTATTGCACAAGAACTATAATTACACTACGTCAAATTTCAAAAATAAGCTATTCAATTTTTTTACTCTGTTTTAACAGATTTTTAAAACGCTTTTTGAATATATTTTAAAGCAATATTTTTCATAGTTAGTGCATTTATATATACGCGTGTTGTTAAGGATAGTATATGTAGGAGTGGGGGTGAAGTGCCACGTAACAGCACCTGTAAAATTAAGAATGATTTTTTAAAATAAAGACAGATGAATCAAAGTCCAAACATTATTAAGCTGGAATGTTTACAGTTTTACTCTCTCTCTCTCTCTCTCTCTCTATATATATATATATATATATATATATATATATATATATATACAGACAATTTTGATTAATAATTATTAAAAATTTAATAATTTTGTTTTATTATGATCACAGTACATAATTAGAAAATTTTCACCCTCCTCATGCATGTAGTTTCTCATCTTTCCATTTTAGTTTCTTATCTAAGTTGGCCCGTTTTAACTCTTTCATTTTAGAAACTATTATCTATCTCAAAGAAAAATAAATTAAAAAATCAGCACTGCCATTAAAATTCCAAATAATAATAATAAGATTAAAAATATGAAAGAGTGTTTTATTTCAATTTTAATGAGTTAGAAAGTGAGCAATATAAAGTTTGAGAAAGTCCATGACACTTCAAGATTTAAAAGGAAAATTCTTTAGTCATTTTAAACAAATGAAGCTAAGCTAATGAGGTCATATAATGCTTTCCAAAACACACATATAGAAAAAAATTACTTAATAATAATGACACTTGATGACAAAGAAAACATCTGAAACCGGTATCTGGATTGATAAGACAGTTTTCAAAACTGCTAACACTGAATTCTTTTTTTTTATACTTCAAATAAATCATATTTCATTGAATATTCAAACGTAGAATCAAATTAATGCATTCAAAACATGAAAAAAAAAAGAAATTTAAAAATTCGAGATGTCTATTTAAACCAAACAGTTAAATCCTAAAAGTACAGAAGTATTAAAAATATATTTCCATATTGAAAAAGAATAATAGAGCTGGAATAAATTACAGATAAATCCATCAAGTGTGAATACGGGAAATAGATAAATATTCATGATTCCCCCCCCCCTGCCAAATTGAATCGTTCGATGTACATGCTTTAATGGTTTAAAAAAAAGTTGTTGAATGATAAATTTACAACATATGGTATATCGTAATGTAAAACGATTAAATTAATTAAAGTCAGGAAGTTTAATCTAAAAGAAACTTTTTTTAACTTATAAAATGTAATGCATTAGCTTACTCTAAGGAAAAATGTTTTAAGTTGTTTCAGTTCGTGGCACCCTCTCTTAAGGTAAATAGAAGGTGAAGGCTATATAATCTGCTTTCCGTTTAAAAAATAAATAAATGATAATTAATGAAATTAAAAAGAAGGATTCCGAAAATTCTAAAGAAATTTTTTTAAATCAAAATAATTCGTTTGATTTTTTTTTTTTTTTCAAATTTTGAAATACCCGAAAGAATGAAGAATCCCAATGAAAATTTACGTGCCTCCACACATTCATATTTTTCTCTGCCCCCTCACTTGTGTACGCGATATACAATTTAAGGAGCCCTGCCATTTAGGAATACAAAACTGAAAGGGGGTAAAAAAAATGTAGTTACAAACAACTACAAACTACAAACAACGAGTAAGAAATTTAAACCTACTAATCCAACTTATGAATAATCTATTAGACAATTTTATTTTTATAAACAGCACTTATCTTTTAACTGCAACTTGTACATAAAAATAACAAACCAAACAAAAATCACCACCTGGTAACACATTTGAAAAACCAGATAACCAGATAAAAAGTAAGAAGGCAGATATTGAAGAGAAGAGGGGGAGGGATGAAATGCGGCTTCCTTTTTGAGAGTTGTGTTGTTGGGTTTGTGACTCGGCAATTACAGCTAGAAACTGCAAACGATATCAAAATTTTCTATTTTCGTTTCATTTAGAGGGGCGGCTATGCAGCAGTTTGCAATCTGCTGACGTCACGCACTAACGTAGTAGTAGTTTGTTGTAGTAGTTGCGCGTGCATTTAGAAAGGGTAGGCTGTATATAGAGGGGGGGGGGGCAGGATAGGCAGAAGGGAATAGATCGATTTAGGGGAGGGAAGTGATCTGAGGTGGCAGGAGGGGTAAGAAAAGCGGTAGCGGTTCCAGTCAAGATGGCCGGACAGACAAGTGCGTCATTCGATCTCCACTTGATGACGACAGGCAAGGTTATTCGCTCGAAAAACATTCGAAACGTAGTTTTGAATCTCTTTTTTCAAAAGTAAGGAAAATATGGGGCAGAAAAATTTAGTCTATCCATTTTATTGAAAAATGCAAATTTCTTCTAAATATTAACAAGTTGGAACTTGAAGTTTAAAATTATTTTAATCATTATACAATTTTTGTTAGAAATTTTGTTTGGTTTCGTTCTATTTCTAGATCACATAAATAAGAAAAAGAACAGCAACAAAATTTCAAAATAAAAATGAATTTAGCTAAGGTTTTTTTTTTTTTTTTTTTTAATAATTACGCATTTATCGCAGATTTAAACAGTTTTAAAAACCTAAAAAAAGGATTAATTTCTTATATATATTTATTTATCTATTGCAAAGCAATTTCGATATATGATTCTAAAATCATTCAAGGACCACAGCAAAAAAACATAATTCCTGCATTCTTAAAATAAATCTATTTCAGAATAAACTAGAATCTGTATTAAGCTTTTCAAAAATGAATACCTGAAATTATCCGAAATAATAGCTATAACACTAACTTGATGTGGGAATAATTTTAAACTTTTTTTTTTAACTTCCTAAAAATATACAGAAAACACATTTAAATGCAAGCATATAAGGAACAGATCAGTATACTTTTATTATACAGATGAAAAAAAGTCTTGAGAATTAATAAAATTCTCAAAAACATCTCTCTCTTTGAAAGAGGCATTTCTCATTTTGAGGCATGACAACAGTTATGTCTTTACAACTAATACAAGTTCGAATCAAAAATCATAAAAAGATTAATACCAGTATCTGTTGGGAGATCTTTTTTTTTTTCCAATTTTTTTAGACAATTCTCGAGGTATTTATTATTTACAATAATATATAAGAAAATGGAAAGAAAACATGTTTCTTATATTTTTATTTTAATCACTATATCATAAGAATAATCTATTTATGTACTAAATTTAACTTGAATTGTTGCATGTAAAGATGGATTTTTGCAATTATTTTTTGATTCAGTTTTTGGCTTTTGATCTTAGGAGGTTCGAAAATTGGGACGCTTGTGTATTCTGGATGATAATACACTATTTTAACATTTTCAGAACATAATTATCAAAAAAAAAATTTTTTTTTCCCACAGGCATTGTTAAGAAATGAGTTTAAGTAAAAATTTGTTAAAATTTAAAATTATTTTTAATGATAACTATTAATAATTTTTTTAAAAAGTAGAAAAATAACTAAGCATTTTATGTAATTGGGTACTAAATTTTCACCATTTTAGTCCCCTATTAAAAGTCTGTTTTTGTTTAATTCATTTTACTTAATTATTATAGAAGCTTAAAGTGAGAGGAGAGAATCACTTCCAGTGATATCTTTTGGATCTAATTTTTTAAATTATTGTTAATAAATTTTAAAAGTTTGAATCAATTATGTGATGTCCCATAGAAACTGAATAGTTGATACTGTTACCACATTAAACATTTGGGTGGTAATTGTATGTATAAAATGAAGGCAGATTACAAGATTTACATACTTTGTTTCAAAGAGCAACCACAAAACAAGTACAAAAAAAAAAAGTTTTCTTTATAAAAGCGTTTTGCCTTGAATGGCGGAAAGAAATTGTGGTCAGAGAAAAGTAAAAAACGCCAACTAAGAATAATGGAATCCAATACAAATAAAAGGAAATAGTGTTCAGCGCTACAATAATGCAGCAGTCAGCTGATTCTCACTTTGTTATCTGGCAATTTCAGCGGTAGCTTTGCTTTCGGCTGCGGATTACAATTCTTATGTAAAGTGCAGATAAGGAGAAGATAAATTCCAATATGCGGATTTGATACGGAATTTTAAATACCATAAATATTTATTATTATTATTATTTTGAAAACTGGATTTATGGGTAAAAAGATAAAGTTTTTAAGCAGTAAAAGTATTTGATTAGTTATTTCAAAATATAAATAGCGCATTATTCACTATTTCTCATAATACAGTTAATTAAGTAACCCATGAACTAAAGGTGTTGAAAAATCCAAATGCTTTTAAAAGATTTTTATTTGCATTCAATTATGATCAATTATGATTTAAGGAGAAGATTCCTAAACTTAAAAATTAGTTGGTGTGCTCTCTTACTAAAATCTGCTCCCCCACTCACTTTCTTTTGTTTTATTAAAATGAAACTTTTTTTCATTTGTTTTATTATAGTTAATTTTTTAATAATATTTTAGGACAGTGAGAGTTTCTTGGGGATATACTGATTATTTTTAAACGTAGTGATATAGTTTTAATAATGCCGATAAAGTAAAAATAACAGTCAGTTCATTTATCAGAAATGATACCAGACTAGAAATACATGAGCAAAAATGTTTATATCTACAAGTAACAACTGTCATTTTCTATTAAGATTCAATATGAGTAAAATAATGTTTATTTAATTCATTAAGAGGAAGGAGAGAAGGAGAGGGGGAAAGGCCACTTAGATTTTTAAAAAAGACTTTTAGTGAATATTAGTTATTATATACTTTAAGTTCATGAACATAATACAATATTTCATTTTCGTTACGAATGAATAAAAAAACATCTCTCTTTCTTTCCTTTCAAAGTTATAAATTGTTTTCTTTTTTAATCCTTGAATTCTTGATTTAGGTCACGAGACAATATAAGGAGCGTTGTAACAGGATTTTTATTACATATATATGTATTTTTGCATACCTAGCAAAAATGTGTTTACAATCTTATTCAAATCACACATTAAAGATTTTTTTTTGTAAAAAATAATTAATAATATACTTTCTTCATTACAAAGGCTTCTTTCTGGTTCATAAAATCTCTTTCGAAAATACCGTGTTGCTCGTCCCTGAAAAATTCAATGCGGCGATGATGATGGGTATCGCTATAAATTTGGAAGGAATATATTAAAAGTGGGTCGCAATGTTTAAAATTTTAAGAACCCCTGATTTAAACTATGAATATATACTTCTACCCTGAGTTTATAAAATATTACATACTTCTAAAATTTCGCAGGTTTTATAATTCATAAAACATCAGTTTCTGTAAGAAATATATAAATATCGCATTGAAATAGATAATTACAAATTAAAAGGTAAATTACGTAATTGTAGATCGAACGGTAAATGATCTGAGTCTTACATTACAGTTTTTCAAAAGAGGGAAGCAATATATTTACAAAGGCACCGTTTAAGCACGAGAAGCATTCTGGACGCACGCAAATTATTTGCAAAGTTAGAAAAAGAGAATCGCTATGTTCTCAAGTAGATTAAAAGTTTCTCATAAAATTTGTAAGAAGTCATCTATCGACATATAAAATTTCCTGAACTATTCTCACTTAAATTCTGGACGTATAATGGATAATTCAAAAAGTACGTATTAGCAGCCATCCCACCGTTCTCTATGCATTAAATGACAAAAATGTCACGAAACGTACCACATATCACCAATGTTCTAAAACTTGAGAAATTTCTATTGCGCCAAGAGATGCTTCAACGTCAAGGTATATAAATCTTAATATCTAAGAATGGAAATCATTTGCATACTTGGACACAGGGATCGGAAATCGAGATTCAGATTGCTGCATCCCCTCACTTTTCGGCTCATGATCGCAAATAGCAGAACACAAATCTCAACCTACAGTGCCTTTTACTAACGCAGTAATACGCTCATCTTAATTGGTCCTAGCGAAAACTCCCGACTTAAGAGCGGACAACAAGATGGCCGATCAGCCCATTGTTCTATTCGATCCGCCTTCATCCCCCGTTCAATAGACGGTAGTTCCGATTCTTCGCAGGCGTTTTGATGAGAAGGGATCAACCCATCGCCGCCCACGAGAAAGCTCTGCATTTTGTCCGCGGTTTGCCTTCGCTCAACTCCGTTCATTTCTTCCGAGGGATTGGCCATTAGAGAGGGAAGATCTCCCCGAGCAGGTGACGCTGGGGGTTAAGTAAGGAGGAATGGGAGGTCGGGCAAAAATGCAAATCGTATGTAAATGAGCGATTATTTTCAGGATGAAAGCTCGCATGTGTTAGTCCCTCTCAAAAATGAATTCAATTTTGTGTGGGATTGTGTGGGAAGAAATGTAAGGGAAGAGGGAGAATACGGATAATAAACTTCAGGAAATTAAATTAACATCACGCGTTATATTTTGTTATAAAATTTAGAAAATATTTTTTCTTACTATTTTACGATATATTAGTCCTTAAAATAATTTTGTTAGTATAAAGCATGAGCAATCCATAAAGAAACAATTTGGAACAACACAGACAGTGCAACCTCCTTAAGTAATCGCATCTCTACAAAATAGTAAATTTCATTCAATTTGTAAAATCAGCAACTAATTATTCCATCATTTTTTTGAAAGCACATTTATAACACGCACAAGTTTTTTTTTTTTTTTTTTTTTGTTATTTTAAATACAATTTTTTACTATTTCCAAAGTTTTATTAGAGAATATTTACTAATCGTGAGGAAATTACATATAAAAAAAACTTTTATACAACAATATTTTTAAAAAACACATATTTGAATAAATAGAAGCAGTAAACACACACTTTTAAAAGATTATTTGCCAATTAGAAAGAAAAACAATAGTGCTGTGCATCTTACGGCTTAAAGAACCATGATTGACTTAATAAATTTCCCATTTATATTTAATTTCATTTAGAACATAAAGAGATTCAACCACTTCTTACATGCTTCGAGTCATGTGACTGATATGTGCATCGAACTACTCACTTTTTAACAGTTAAATCTGCAATTTAAAGAAGGTATTAAATAAAGGATAAAAATCATATGAAAGCATTTTAATACATTAAATATCTTTATGTTTTTATCCGAATAGAAATAAGATGAAATAAATGTCTCAAACAGGATGTCATATAATTAGAATGTTAATTAAATTCGTAGTTCAAGGGATTACGCTTTGATATATAAAACAAAGTTTGTATAATTTATGAAATAATATAAAAATTATAATTACTAATCAGTTGCATTTTATTTAATTCTAAGAAAATTCTTTGAAAGAATATCTAAATGTCTTTTTCAAATATATAT
>JAPMOR010111858.1:88473-130326 GCA_026543865.1 Argiope aurantia
TATATATTAGTAAAAATATCAGGTTAATATTAGCAAAAAGAATATAAATAGAATCAAAAAGAAAGAAATTAAGAATCCAGCCTGAAGACTTTCTCAAGGGTCACCCTCAGGCTGGGATTCAAACAAGGGATATTTTCTGTGAGAGGTTTGACTTTTGTCCAGCAATATTGACCCCTCGTGACCCGAAAGTCCCCTAAAATTGAGGCCTTAGAGATAAACCATTTTTTTCCATGTTGGATCAAAGAAATAATCATGGATAAACCATGGTTAAACCAAGTTGGGCAGAAGTCAGACCCCTCACAGGGGAAAAAAAAAAAAAAAAAAAAACCCTTGTTTGAATCCTTGCTTGAGCGTAACACTTGAGAAAGCCTTCAGGCCGGATTCTTAATTTCTTCCTTTTTTATTCTATTTATATTCTTTTTGCTAATATTAACTTGATATTTTTACTAATTTGGTTAAGTTCGTCTGTGTTTTAGTAGCAGCAGCATTAGCGCTGTCTAAATACAATTGCATCTTTTTAGTTTAATTCAAAAATAATTTTTAATTTTTTTAGTTTGTTTTTCAGAAATAGGTTTTAATTTTAATTGAAATTTCATAATGCTTATATCTTTGATTATTTCTTTATATATATATATATATATATATATATATTATTTAAGCATCCTCTTAAATCTATTCCCTACTTATTCTTCAGTTCGCATTACTAAAATTTACTTTTAGGATGGGATTTATCTAGGATTCAATCCGATTTCTTGCATACTTCTAATGCAATAGTCTTTTTTGTTTCTCTTGTTTACCATTTGTCAGAAAAAAAAATGGTTCAATTCCTAATTAAGTGACAAAATGTCCATACTTCCACCGAATACAATTCTCTGATTTCGCTCAATATATAATACAAACTTCATAGAACCTCAATTAACCCTAAACACAAGTATATTTCTAATTATCTGATTTCATGCATTTTGTAATTGTGCATTTTTTATATATTTAATATATATTTAAGAATTTAATAAACCTCTACACATAGTCACTTCATGACTTCTGTTTTTCTGCTTATCTTCAAGCATTTACAGTTTTATGCATATTTGAATTTCTGAGTTACATTCAATCATTGAAATTCCAGTATATTTAAGTCGGCTCACCTTATTTTTGAGTTTTATCATGTTTTTATACAATATCGATTATTACACGATTTTATACAATATGATTGTATAAAACGAAACTCATATAGCACTTATAAATATAAAAAGCTAACATAGGTGAAAAAGAAATCGCCCTTATTACATACTGGCAAATGGCAACAGTCAATTACAAACAAATCATCATACCAACATTTCTAGTTATATTTAATTCAGCGCTTCGCTAATTAATGAAGATCAAAAGTATTATTAGAAATGTTCTGGGTTAGTCTAGTCAAAAATTCTGTTCATTCAGAAGAAAGCAGATGTAAAAGATATCAAGAAGACGGCGTACAAAGTTTAAACGGGCGCGAAAATAGACTTAACCATTTCCAGATAGGTAATCGCTATGACTCATTTATGGAAATTGATAATCTTATCTTTCAAAATTATAAAAATGGATTTTATATCATCTTAAAAAATTACCTTTTTTAATTTTATTAATTTTATTTCTGTACTATGTTTTCTTTATTTTTGATAATTTTTTCTAATTTAATACACATTTTGTAACAATTTTTTAATATTATGAAATACAGACTCATCCATCAAAACGATCAGTCACGTACTTTTGCCAATGTTACATATAAGCCTAAGAAGATACCTTCTTTTCATATTAATTTCATAATATACACAAGGTGAAATTTAAAAAATATGCATTAAACATTATCATTTAACAATTCAAAAAATTAATAATCTGGGTGAAAAATTAGTCGCCAAAGCCGGCTAGTTTTCCTTAATTTCACGTATTTCGTCAATTCTACCAGCAACATTTCAGATGGCTAAAAATATTTCATGACTTATTAGTTAAGTTATTTATTATTTTCTTATAAATGCGTAAAAGCGTTTCTTAAGAGATGCAAACTGGACAGAAAGAGCTTAAAACTTTTTATTGTATTCAATAATTGCTAATAATAATAAAAAGAATAAATTTTATTTTACATTATAGCAATGAATCGCAAAAAATTTATACAGAAATGACATTCTCTACTTAAGAAAACGGATTTAGGATATAAAAGTCTCTAAAATTAATTAATTTTATTCAACTTTTAAAATTAATTCCCGTATAAAGAAATCGAATATCCCAAAGATAACTTAAAAGTTTGAATGCAACTTTTAACAAAATGGCAGCAATTTAAACACTTTGCTCGGGAAGGTTCAATGCATAATTTACTGACCTCAATACAAATTTAGTTATTAGTTATTTTATCTATTAACGAAACTCGTATTTCAACAAGTCTAGTTATTATAAAGAAACAGAATATCCTTCCATCCCTGCAAACAAATGTCCGATTAAATTCGAAGAAAATTGAAAATCATAATTATGGTATAAAATGCAACAAAGTATTGATTTAATGCAGATGTAAAAGAAGTTACTTCATAAAATTATGCCAGTGAAAACAAATGTTTGGTGAGGATACATCAACACTTACAAATACACAAACTCTTCTGCATACCGGTTTGTACAGGATGAAAACCACTAGACCGGAACAGAAAACTTTTATGGCGCACATTCAATGAGACATTGTTGAATACCTGTCTCACTGGCTGATATCACATTTAAAACAATTCGCATTCAAAGATACAACAAAAAGATTTAAGAGTGAAAAACTGAAGCAGATATTAATAAATTAGCGCGTATACGGCGAATTTCATGGTCACTCTATAAACAAACCAATTTGCCTTTCACGTGAAAAAGTATCTTCTTATTTTAAAAAACTAAATAGTAAATGGTATTTAGAAATGCACTACTGATATCATTTAATCCTTATCATTTAACGGCACACTTTTTGTATTGTAATTGTATTTCTAAAGTATGTTTTGAGCCAAATATACTAAATCGAAATAGCTAAAATTGACTAGAGAATATAAATATATTTTTTCGTATCACGATATGAAAAATAAATAAATAAATAAAAATGCCCATATTTAGAAAATGAGAATTGACATTCATAAAAATAGAAATTACATGTTGCAACAAACGAAAATAGAATAGACAATGGCCATCGCTATATCAGAATACAGTTAAGTTATGGAAATCAGAATAAATGCAACTGATATAACATTTTCTTTTGAATGTTTTGATACCGTTTACTATAGGATTATATAGTAAGGACTATTCTATTTATAGAAGTAATATAAAATATGCAAAGTAGGCAACTACTTAGGCATCCGACAATTTCGGAATATTCAGATACAACCCCCCTCCCCCGCGATATCTTCAAAGGTGTAATTTTGTGCTTCAATTTGATTCCCAAAGGCTTCCATTCAAACATATTTAAATGACAATCATGTACGGTTTAAATTTAAGAATACAGTGGAATCTTGCGTAACGACCATAATCCATTCAAGAATCTTACTGCGAAACACTCGTTAAGAAAAAAAAAATATTAAAACAAATTTATGATAATGTAATTTATAATGTCAATTCGAAATGCGATACTAAATAATAAAACAATAAGTAGAACAAAAAAAATGCCATCAATAAATATAAATCTTTAATTTATGAAATTTACCAAAATATGGTAATTATTTTTGTAATTATAGTATCTAAAATTCATAATTCATACGGTAATTTATTTCGATAAAATTTCTAAGCAAAATGATTTTCAGAAAGTTAATTACAGTGTTTATTTTCAGGATTGATTAAAATAATTACAAGGACGCTCTTCTAAATTATTATAAGTTAAAAAAAAAAAGATTTTCTTTGAGCGAAATTCCCGTTGCAATACTTTTTTTCGAAATGCCAATGCAGTAGCACTACTTTTCAGCTATTTACAAACGCGAAAGCGCTGCAAAAGTGCTCCCAATTCTTTGAGGCGCCATTCACTACTCCCACTATGGTGGAATTTCAAGAAGGCAATGCCATGAAAGGAAATTATTTTTTAACAATAAAAATAAATAATTTCTTAATTTTATCGACCACCCCGCATTTTTATTTGTTAAAAACAACCATCAATGACCGCAAAAAAAAAAAAAAATAGTTTGAAAGACCCACCACAAAGAGAGGCGAGGTTCAGGTCAAAGATGAGGCTCAAACGCCGCCATATTGAAATCCAGTCGACTTTCCCGAGCAGTGCTTTTAAAACACGAGGAAAATTCCCGTCCCAAATTAATCGCTAATGCTGCTAAGGATCACCCTGCGAAGTTGGTCTCTAATCACATTCGGGAGTGATAGAAGAAGAGAGAGAGAGAGAGAGAGAAATACGAAAAGCCCTCTCTCTTCATCACAATGAACTCGGCCGCTGAATTCGATGCATGGATGCCTGCATGTGTGCGCGCCCTGCATGTGCGAATGAATTTTCGTATGTGCGTGCGTGCGTACACGGTTGATGGAGTGACTCTGTCGGCAACAAACCCTCAGGGCCGACTGTTGGATAGTTAGGAGCAAAGAAAACCGAAGAGAGCGAGAGAAGAGAGGAAAGCCTGGACACTCGAGCCATGCGCAGTGCACTCTCCTCTCTGCTGTGGATGCATGTGTGAGAACCACATTGGATCAAGGTGGGCGGAATTCCGAGAACAGAAAAGAAGAGTTAATAGTTAATCACTAACCGAAACCAGACGAGACTAGAAATAAGGCCTTTGAAGAAAGAGAAAGACGAGTTATGTTATTGGGCAGGAGAGCAGAGAACATCATACCTTTTCGAGTGCTGATCATTAAATAAAATAAATTATTTAAAAGATTTAATCAATTTTCATAAAATCTATCAAGTATCTATATTTTGAGTCCTCAAAAATAATATAACATTTTAAATTCTAAAAAATTAGATGAACTATGTATGCAGATAATACATAAAAAATTGATTCTTGTTATGACAAATGACTGTACAAAAAAATAAAAAAGGTAAGTTTGGGCTATCATTAAACTTGAAAGACTGGCATTACAAATTTATTGTATACAGTGTTTTAACTACAAGCTAAATGAAAGACAATTGTAAGTAGGAGTTCAAAATGATAACCATAATCATTTTTCAGGTCTATAAAGTGATATCACTACATTTTCAGATTCTCACTGAAAAAAATTTAATAATAGCGTATTAAAAATGAATAGAATATAAAAATAAAAGTATCAATAAATAATTTTAAAGAAAAACAGTACTCCTACATGTCTAAAATTATCAATATATATTAACAACAAATACCAGTTAGCGAAATAAATCGGTACTCACAATGTAAAGGCATTAACTTCAGTACGCTAGGCATTTGGTAAATATTTGGCACGTTGAACTAACTGTAAAGAAAAAGAAAAATCATATTGGCATGACATTTAAAGTAATCAATAAAATATAACAACTGAATAAATTCAATTTTTATATGAATCAGTCATTAGATGTGATGAGCCTGTAGGAAGTTAATATCTTTCAGCTTAAAAATCAGATTACCACTTCCATTAAATGAGAATAATAATGTCAAAATTGAATTTGGAATTTAATTATTGTTGCGCTAATTATTCTACAAATAAAGAAGAAAAATTAGAGAATTTAAACAACAACAACAACAAAAAATTGATTCACAAGGCAACGCAATCATATGAAAAACGTAACCGCAAATGTAATTCAATTCCGCATTACTTTGCTATCAGTTGTGGCTCGTGTCCTTCTATCCGGTGTGCAATAAATTCCAATATTCAATTGGAGCGGCACATTTTATATGAGTATGAATTGGTTCTTCCCTTAATATCTAGGATTGTTCCAAAGATGTATTTTATTAAAGCGAAATAGCCTGAGGAGGTAATCTTATGAGAATAAATGTTTTATATGTATGTAAACGGTGAGTAACATTTTTGTCTAAAAATGTTACAAACCGTTTCATTTTAATAAATTTAATCTCATTAATAAAACTATAATATTACTTCATAAACAATGCTTTGTTTCATACATTGTATCATTATCCAAGTGTTAAAATACTACCAATTTTAAAATAAACATTGGTAACAAATCATCAAAGACCATGATTTTAATTAAAGTTATGCACCCAGCATTTTTAAACGAAACGCCTTTCCACAAGTCATTTCCAATCAAGTACTAGTAAAATATTCTAATTCGAAATCATTACTTAGAAGCATTCAATGAGATAAGAATGGTCCACTTTCTAGGCAATATTAAAGTAATTCAACATAATTTTAGGAACTACTGACCATATCATGAATGAAATTAAATAAGTGGTCACCAGCTAGATGAGAGCCGATTGTTATCCTATTTCATACATGAATACACGGTATAATACAGACGCAAATTATTTAGAATTTCGGTATTTTTATTAATCAAATGCTTTCAGAAATTTTCATACTTTTGGATAGCTGAATGGCAAGGTCATTTCTTCGAATATTGCTATTAACATAAATGTTAATAAAATACTAATAGCTGCAATTTAAAGTAACAACCAATTAAAGTATTTCCTATAATAGAATTTTAAAATTACAAAAAAAACCAATAATTTCCAGAAGTTAAAAAAAATAATAAGACAGTGTTTTAGAAATAAAATAAACTCAAAACAACGCAGTCGAAGTGCTTAGCGAAATTTTAGAAACAGAACAAATGTTTGAAACAATAGGTAGCTTTTTGTCTCCAAGAATCTTCTACCTTTGAAGCTAGCAGTCATAGAAATCTTTTTCCATTTCCCATCGAAGATACTCATAGAAAATTCCTTCAACACTGGTGCGACAATTATGTAACCTTTTCTTCCACATCAACCCTACTTTAAGCAGCACGGTACTCAATTACGTTCACTTCCTGCTTGTGCCCATTCTTATGATAGTTTCCGGATGCTTCTTAAATCTTGCCTGGCATTACAAATCTTCCATGGAAGGGAGGATTCGATATTTCAAATTCATTTTATCTAAAACTCATGTGAAAATTATCAAATGTATAGCTTTTTTTTTTTTTTTGAAAATATTAGAGCAAATGTTCAATACTAAAACAAATAAAAAAGATAAATCATCGCTATTTCTTTTAGTTTAAATAAGATGATGGAAATCGATTTCTGTTCATTTTACAAAAGTTTAATGCGCCGTATTAATTTAACAAAAATCCTTTTTTCTCCAGTATATTTCGCAAGATGAAACAGATGGCGACGCCACAGTATAATGCAAGACAATATGCAGCTAATAGATTCATTGCTATGATGGCGGCCTACGATGCTGCTGCATTTAAATTTTCATTTGTTTATTTAATTAATTTTTCATTCAAAATGATCGAAATATACCAATGTAAAAGTGAAATCTCTTCAAAATTAATATTTGTGCACAAAGTCGTCTTACCCGATGCAAAAATTATAGTGCTAAAGACGGTTTTCCGCATAGGTACTAGAGGCGCTAGCTTCGAGACCTAGTGGAGGACTCAAAATCGATAAGATGTACATCGTTCACACTAAGCAAACGGAAATTTAGAATATTAGCAAAGGAAAGTTGGTTAAAAAAAATTTTGCGCCCTCAGCCTCATATTTTCTAAATGTGTCTCTCATTTTAACCTAGGAGTGCCATAGACTCCAAAGGCATCCAAAAATCTATAAGACTTTACTATAGATTTTAATTTAATTTCGAATGACGAAGTACAAATTTAAACAGATTTAAAATTTAAAAAAAATATTATAGTAACATGTGATTAGACAACGACCCATTTTGTGGCAACATATATCGTATATACTTATGTCATAATATCTATTAATTTAGATTAAATCTTAATTTCCTTTTTTCAATTTTAAATTAGTTTATGTTACTTTATTTAATTTTTTTTTCTGATCCAAATCCCATTTTTTATATATAATTATTTCCAACACATACTCTAAAAATTATTGACGATTGCTGTTTCCCACGCTCCGAGCAAAAAGGTAAAAATTCCTAAAACCTACGCATTCCTTTCAAAGATACCTACGATTCCCTTTCCTAAATCGACACATGTCATATATAAATATAATTTGAATTTTTTTAAAATTTCAATTAAATGTTTATATGATTATAACGCGATCAAACTGAGGCGCAAATTTTAACTTTCAAGGTATGTATATATGACCCAAATTTGGTAACCGTAAAGCGCCAAAACATGCACAAATTATATCACAAAGCATTAAACAGATTCCAAATTTGTTTAAAAAAAATCAGCATTATATGATTTCTTGGATTTTGTATTAATCGCTTTTTTAAAACTATAAATATCAATCTTTTTAAGGTGCATATAGTTTTCGGACCCTGCAAAAATACGAGTTTTGAAGAAAACACCGAAAACGAATCGGATACAGTTACTGATTAAATCAGAGAGATACACCGAAAAGCAGATAACTGCTGTGGCCTTTTTCGCGAATTGAAATTTTATACACCCCCCCCCCCCACACACACACAAAAAAACTTTTTATCATACTATATGTCTGTTATGTAAATTCAGGTAAATGAGTAGGTTGGAAGGTAAATGTGAATTTTTTTTTAAATTTACATTCTTAAGGTTGGAAAAGTTTTCTTTATAAAACCGTTTGCATTTTGTTTTTAGTGTCCAATTTTGGGAAGTTTTGTACAATTTTCTTACGAGAAACTTCCTAAATTAAAATCTAATGCATACTTTTTTTTTTTCAGATTTGGTATAATAATTTCTCAATATATTCTGCAATTTTTGAACTAGAGAATAAGCAATCTATTCATTTAAAAATATTTAATAGTTGTTTAAATACGACACAGAGAAAAAAAAAACCCTGGGATTTTTATGTTATTTATCGTTTGCACCTTCAATACTCCAAATGTTGATAGAAAACACAGCTTATTTTTTAGTTCAGGAACTAGGCAGAGCCTGACTAAGGCATGGCATAAGGGGCATTTGCCCCGGTCCCCCACATCAGAGGGGGGCCACAAATCGAATATAAAGTTTATTTTACGTTTCCTTCTTTAATGAATTTTTTTAACATAATATCAGTAGAGTGTAAAAATCCGTCAGTTTTATGCTAGCTTTTTCATTAATTTATCGTATGAACACAAAAAAATTCTATATTTCGTAAATCCATGGCTTTCTTTCTAGGGCGGAATTCAGCTAAATTTTCCCAATTACGATGGACAAATTTGACCAATCAAAAGCCTGTATTTTTACATATCGTAAAATGCGATATGTTTACAAAAAGCAGAGGGAGGAAGAAGTTTTTGCCCCGGGCTCCAATTAAGCTAAGTCGGGCCCTGGAACTAGGCAGTACATTCCTTAAATTATATGCAAAATTTTAAACAAAACCTTTTAAGCAATTTCATTTGATAAACCTCTTAAAGAATTTTAATCTATATCTCTTTTTAATCAAAAATAAAGTTTTTCCAATTTTTTTTTATAAAACTTTTGTTACTTAACTGGTATATTTTGATTTCATAAATGTTTTTCCAATTACAAAAATTCAAAAATACAGCTACTTTAAAGAGTTTTCTTCTCGAACGCAGTCACATATTTTGAATGTTCTGAAGGCAGTTTATAATACAAAAAGAAATATACATAAATTTAAAAGATAAATATAAAGAATGATAAATTTGTGCGACTTTTATGAGACTACAGTTGTTGAGAGGAATTCAAGTTCCATTTCATAAATTTTTAGACATTATCTGAATCTTAAATGCCAATGAATTGTTCTAAATAAATGCAAAATCTATTACAGAAGATACTAATTCATTGGAAATGTAATACATATAATAAATTTAAGCAACTATACATTCTACAAGAACATTACGAACATTATATGATTTCAAAAGTAAATTTAAAATACTTGTCATGTCCATAACCCGTGTTCCCTGGTTGCATTCCAGTTGGATCAGGACTTCTTTATCTATATATCACGATCCCAAGTAGAATTACAAAGAAAAATATTCGAAAGGCAAGGCTTCACGTGGTATTTTTCTTTCACATTCTTTATTATTAAGAAGCAAAAATAATTACAAAAAGAATCAATTTAAGAGATTTTATTTAAATATTTTAAATATAACTCAATTTTATTAAAAATACTTCTTTTTTTGCATATATTAATATTTAGGGTCTTGACAAAACTTTCCTGGCAGAAATAAGGTCACGAGCATCAATATATTCTGAATAAATCAATAAGCTGATGCCAATCTGAGAATTTATTATCAGCAAATACAATAGCTTGATACCAAGAAGGTCCATGACAAATCAAAAGCAATTATATATATATATACAATGCAGCATAACATTTACAGTTCCAACAGATATGCAAAATACAGCGAGCATCCGTTACTGAAAGAATGAGGCAAATTACTTAAATGTACCTATCCAAAATAGGGAAACAGAAATAAATGGAATTCGATGAAATACTTTTAGAAACATAGAACATTACCAACCTTCACAACAACCACGACTTTATTATCTCCTTTACATTCGCACGCAAAATTCGGCCCAAACCCGATTCTCAGTGAACCAACCATTCGAGTAAAGTGTGTCATTGAACTGAACACAATGAGCTTTCTTATTTTCATGAGGGGTAAAATTTGGATTCAGACATTCTCAAGAAGAATGGGAAAAAGAACTATGGAAAGAAAAAGTCTATCCGACCATCCTTAACTACTACCAGAACACCTGTCAGGTTCGCCTCCACCGCCAGTGAAAGTGTGTCGTTCAAGGCCATGGCAACAGGGATAAGGCCCCCTTATATGGTATTTTTTAAAAAAAACTTCCAGAATGTACTAGACAGTTATCAGGCATGAGAAACGGCTTCGGAAAAAATGAGGCCCTCCTACCTAGTTTCAAATGATCTTAAGAGATGAGAGAATTTTATACATTTATTGAATAGTAAGTATAAATTTATTACGATAGTAACAAGTGGTATTTTATACAGGACAAATATTCTTAAAGACGTAAAGAATTATATTTTATGCTATTTGAGACAATAAATTATAATAATGAAAAAAAATACGATGTTTAAATTTTTATACGCACTCACTTGGTCTTATTATTAGTTATATTTAGTAAAGTATTCTTGACACACACATACGCATGACTTAAAAAGAAATTTGCACTCTTCTGCTACCGAAACTGACAGAGTTAAGAAGTTTTGAATATCACTATTTGAGGCGATTTTAGACTATTCTAAAGATCAATTCGAAGAAGATCCACCATTCAACGCATCTTCAAAGTGGCCTTTGATTGGTCTAAACTAATAAAAAAGAAAGCTTCAAATTCCATCAATTTAATCATAGAAAAAATGCACTTTTTTTTTCAATACTAGTGTATACTGATTATTTTTCTAAAGATTGGCTAACATGGAAATCTAAAATTCATAATTTTTTTCAGCAGTGCTTTCATTGATAGGTCCAGATATGTTTGGATATATATATATATATATATATATATATATATATATATACAGTGTAAATATTTACATCATTTAGAGCAATTTCATTAAAGTTTCATTAATTTCTATTTTTTTCAAATGGAAGTACAAAGTTATTTTCAACTGTATAGAAATTTACAACTGAGCTATGTTCAGAATGGACGCTTTGCTCAGTGATTTCTTATTACAGAAAGAATCTATAATATTAAAGTGATAAATTTTACATGGTGAAAAACAATGAAATAGGACTATTATAATTAATTGTACAAATCTGAATATTTAATACAAGTAAAATATCAATTTTACTAATTTTATTTTTTGCAAACTTTAATTTTATTCAAAAATGCGATAAAACTTCGAACTTGAGTGAAAATCTGAAAATCGTTATGCCACAAATAAAAAAAATAAAAAATGTTTAAAGTGGATTTCGCATAACATTTTACATACTGATTGTTACATATACTTCATAAAACTAGAAATACTCTTCTCAGGCTATCAAAGCGTTCTTGCTTTTTGTTATTATTATTTTAGTTGATGCTGTGCAATAAACTGCTGTAGAGTATTCTTCATTCACAAAGCGTCACAATCATATGACTGATGCAATTACACATGCATCTAATAAGTAATTATATTTGTCTTACACTGTTTGTCCTTTTTCCTCCACACACACACAAAACACTTCGGATTGCAAAATTAAATTAGCACGAGGCACTTGTCATGCATTACATGAATGTGAATTTTCATCGCGAAAATTTATCAAAAGCATTCCACGCTTTATTATTGAAAAGTTTTGCTTATAAATATTCGTTTTAAATGTCTTTAAGGAGTTGTTAAAATAATAATAATAATAAACATATACGAAAACTGCAAGCAACGTTGTGAAAATGTTAAGGATAAATATCTAAAATAATAGAGGACAGACAAATGGGAATCAAGTTTACGGTATATCAACAAAACTCCGATTCTTGCAATTAAATAAATAAAGAAATTAAAGAAATATTAAAAAGAAGGAAAGAGAGGGAGAGAGAGAAAAAAGAAAAACTGAAAGAGGTAAAAAAAATTAGATAAATAAAGTAATTTTCATTCTGTAGAGACCTCTTACGCATAGCGTTTTAGAACCATTGACGTGGAAAAAAAAATTAAATAATAAATAAATGAAATAAAAAGAAGTATCTTATCATTCATTCCGAAGTTGAAAATGTGTACTAATCTAAATACGCTTTTCAGATAATAGGGAAATGAGTTTTCTTCACTGATTTTTAAATTACTTGTTTTTCCACTTTCTCTAGAATTAGAACTTTTAATAAATTTATAAATTATACCAGATTATGTAGATACTTCTGTATCATTTTTATTCAAACCAATTCATATGAACGAAAAATGAATCAGCCTATTTCTGCATAAAGGCCTTTTGCATTAACAATTTCGTTTTTAAAACTCAACAACAATATCATTTCTAGAACTCTTGAAGTAAAATTCGATTAGCTATCAGATTATTTATAAAATGTAAGAAGTAAGAATTTTAGTATAAACTATATATACTTATATATAAAGCTCAATGTGTGTGTCTGTGTGTGTGTGTGTGTGTGTGTGTTGGCGCTCTACAGAAAAGACCATTTGACCTACAGCTACCAAATTAGGTACATGTATACCTTGGAGGTCGGGAATGTGCACCTGGGGTCCCTTTTTTTGAATTTTTAATTAGAATTTTAATTATTAATTAAAAACTAACTTTCCCGCCAAAAAAATCTTTTCATTTTCCCCACCGCCAAATGAGTAAGGGTTCAGTTTTTTTCCCCAACAGTAATGAGGCTAGGCTTAAGATTTTTCGGCTGATTATTTCAAACGATTCTGTTTATTTTCTTAATGTTTGATGCATTTAAAATTAAACATTGTTAATTAATCGATCTTTCAGATTCATTCTGAAGTACTTTTGAATTAAAATAAAACAGAATAAAGGAAATTAAAAATTTCTAATCTGCATAGCGTTACCCCAACTGGCGTAGAAAAACTCACGCATTTGCGTTACCGTAACTGGCGTTGAAAATTCACGCATGCGCATTGTGTTCTGATTGTTGACATGATAACAATTATCAACGGATGATTTAAATTATTTTTAGATTAGTTGCATGCTTTTGTAATTAAAGTGTATTTATGTTATATATTTTTTGTATATGCTTATAGTTTTAAGTCCATCGTTTTTTAAGTAGTTTTTTTTAGCCTGTTTTCAACGGATTATTTTAAATGATTCGTTTTATTTTATTAGTGTTTGAGGCATTTAAAATTAAACATTGTTAATTAATCGATCTGGTCATGATGAATCTGAGAAAAATTTATTGACAAATTCTTGAAATATTGCATTAATTAAGAAAGATATTTTTTAGTGCCCATAAAGTTTAAACGCTCAGTGACTGTTTTCAGTAATCATATTACAAAAAAATACTTTGTTTCAGTAAAAAATATTATTATAATTGTAGATTAATCCTTTCCGCTTTAATTTAAAGTATAAATTCTACGGGAGCTAACAGAAAATTAGAGAGATACATATTACGTTATGACTGAAGGCGTTTATAATATTATGAGTGAATTATATGACTATCAAAATTTGAAGTTTTAAAATATTTTGATGAAGAGGCTATTAAAGTAGGAATTGCATAAAATATTTAATTATTAAAATTTTAACGAACATTAAGATTGGCGAACCGGCTGGTCGCCAAAGGCGGCTAGTTCTATATAAAAAGTAAGATATTCTTTACAAGAGTTAAACTTGTTACGTTCTATGAAATAAATATCACTGAGAATTTTAAATCTTAGAAATTTATATCCGATATCAGCTTTTACACGATTTAATAACTTTGATATAAAATATCGCAGACATTTCAAAATTTTATTGCATTTTAAATATGCAAAACAAAATTTGCGAATTTAAAAAAACACAACAAAAAAACAGCGATTTTCGCGTTACTCCGTCAAAGTTAGAACACATTCTAGGTGGTAGTATATTGCTTAAAATTGGCTGCTTTTAACTGAATGATTCATTTTATAATTATTTTGATATCAGACTGATATAATGATGTATTTCGATTTGAAATTATTTATGAATAAACAATAAGTAATGAGGGTAATTTTAGACACATTTAGATTTAAAAAAAAAAGCTTTGTAATATATACATAGTATACATATATTACAAAGCTTTTTTTTTTTTTTAAATCAGAAAATGGCTCCCGAGTCCAAATCCAAAGAAGCTATAATCGGTAGACAGAGAGAAAGTTCCCCAAGCATAAAAATGATATTGTAATTTGCATCATTGATGATTAATCTACTTCAAGTATGTAAACATGTTAATGAATTTTTAGCTTTTTCCGTGTATTGACTGCATGCAGCAAGTATTAGTTTTAAACTCGGATTTTCTTTTTTTACTTTTTTTTAATTATTTCAACAAAACATTACAATTTGTGCATATTAAGTGCATTTCTAAAATTAAGGAGGAAAAAAAAAAGTGTTTGCCCACAAGTTCGATTTAAAATTTAATTGCACTGAAGGAAATATTTTTGTTAAATATATTTTAATTCTTTTTGAAAGCCAAATCAAAATGAATTCCAGATTTCGCTGCTAAACAGAACACATTTTTAAATCAGAAATATAATATATTCAAAAATACATAAAAAATATATATAGCCGAATTGATAAAAGGTATACTATAACCTTTTTTTTAGCTTCAGTGACCTTAATATATTACATAACAATAGAAATTAACTTTTTTGCGAAACAGTCAGAGCATTAAGCTTTTTATTTATTTATTTTCGAACTGATGACAAAAACAAAAATATTTTGATCATCAACAACACTCGGAAAGCGTAAAAGATTCGGAACTCAAATGACTAATCATAATAAAGAAAACATCGAACAAGAAAGTAGTTTTTATTTCACTTTTGTTAACAGCCATCTTAATTTAACTCCTTAAAATAATGAATTATTTCACGGTGGACTTCGTGCTAATGAGAGTAAGTAATTAGACGTCATTTTTATTTCATTTCTTCTTTCATTTGATTTGTAAGGCTAATTATTTTTGGTTATTTGCTAATCCCTGTTCTAAAAAGAAAAAAAGAAAAAACTCTCATCTGCGACTTTAACAAATCACATATGAGAAAAGTAATATCTACTTTCACTCGTAAAGGCACTATTTTTTTTTTCACCGTTCCTTTCTTGTCCAAACAAATGGACTTATGAAAACGTTTAATTAAATGCACTAAGATTTTAATTACTTGCAACTGGATGGCTAAAAAAAATAAAGATTTCGATATTTTAACTCTATTCGATTATTTTTTTTTATCTACACATGCAGACGATCACACTTTGTTAACAATCTGCAATGGAAAATAGTTTTTTCTTTATTTTAAATCACAGTTTCATGACTTAACGTATCACTAATGATGAGACGATACTACTGAATTTCATATACAGTGAAATCGTAAATCCAAATAAATAATAAATATAATAAGATTTCATTCATCATATTTCATTACAAAAGTAACCAAAATAAAAAATAAAAATTAAGCTTTGTCATGACATACTTCATTCAAGAGGTCTCATTTGGAGAATTCACTACATCAGAACTCAATTTAGAGGTTTCACTACTGTCTTCAAGAAACGAAGCACGTAACAGTGAAACAAGGAGAATAGCATTTTGTTTAGAATTGCCACATCATGCCAACATAAAGAAATCTGATGACTATGAAATATTAATATCTTTCAACCCTTCATACGTTCAAAAATTTATTAAAAAGGTCGAAATGAAAATGTAAATATTTAATAAATTGTTTATAAATAAACAAAATAACCCAGTCATTTTCTGATCTCTTCACATATTGCCCCTAATTCTGTTTAAATAGCGAATGATATGAATCCGAAGTCCAGTACAGCCTACATCGGCCGTCTTTCACAATCAACCTCTTATATATGGGATAAAAAATATAAGATTTATAATACTCATGCCTATAATTAATTGACAAAAATTATTTGAATTATTCTGATCAGATCAAATATATTTTTGTAGCTTTCAGTTTGATCTACCTGGTTTAGTTTTCCGGTTCAGTTTTCATATATCTACTTTATATTATCTGATGTACTTGAAGTTCATCGAGATTAAAATCGTTTCATGTAGAATGATTTTAATATAGAATCTTTTTATTGTATAAAATATTATGATATATCCTTTTTTATGATGTATGTATTGAAATAAAAGTGAAAATTTTAAAAATAGTAGTAGTGGCTTAGTTTAAAGTCTTAACATTGTCTAGCAGAGAAGTAAATATCAACAAACTTCCTTGTTTTAAAATCATCTATATTAAATTTTCTAAAAAATAATAAAAATTGAAAAAAATAGCTTAAAATAAAATTGATATCGTTGAGAACACAAAATTTTTCATTTTATGATAGTGTATTTTTTTTTCATTTTAATTTCTTCAAACGTTTCTATAGACGAAACGCAATATATCGGTAATTTCTCTCAATCTGAAAAGGCTGTTATGTAAGCTGGAAGTATGTTTCATTTGCTCATAAAGTCTTGATATTCCTTGTCCCAGTTTCAACGATTGACATATGCTTTTTTAGGCACTAGCGTTCAATCAAATGAATCCTGGCAAAAAGATGCGTATTAAAATAAAATAGAATTTAAAAAAAACAGTGGCAGAATAATTCAAAGTTAATATCAATTTTAGTGCGTTATAATTTCTTTAAAAAATTAATAACAATTAAAAGAAGTATTGCGCAAAAATAAAACTGATTCTGTTAAATGTAATTTTTTTTTAATTTTAAAGACTTTATTAAAAAAGTCTCGATTAAGATTATTTGCACCAAAACTACTGCAAAAAAAACAGTAAAATTTCATTTAATTTCTAACTAATTGAATGTTTAATTAACTTTTGCATTTTGAAAAGTTCACAGAAAAATTTACCTTCTCTTAACGAAAAAGTGCACAAAGTTTGGTTGAAATCGTCTTAATCCTTTAGAAGAAGGTATGTTACACACAAACATACATAGCCAGAATGACTTCTTTATATTAAGGATAACAAACTTACTTCCCATAAAGATTACTATTCAGCAGTATTGCAATAAATACTTCCAACAGTCAAGTGGAAATAATCGTATTTAAAATCCGAAAACTCTAGACGCGAAAACGGTGTTGAACTACAGGAACTATCTATAAATTCTCAGATCGAAGCGGAGTAAAGTAAATATTTTTCAATGAAGAAATCATACCATATTTTAAGAAAAACTTTCGTCCATTCAGTAATTAATATTTCTTCTTTCAAGACATCTGGAAGCACTTATAATCTATTAAAATAGTATATAAGAAATCAAATCTGATTTTCCTGAAACATGGCGTCCAAACAATATCCAGAATTTAACAAATACATCATTTATTAGTCGCAGACACTCATTAACTGAATGTGTTTTCTTAACAAATATGATTTTTATAAGCAGTTAATCTCATTTTTGTGACTTTCCTGTAGTTAAACTTTCCTTTATGCCATCAGACGTTATTTATTAACTAACATTTCGTAACAAATATTTATATAATAATTATTTTTTCAACTGTATAACCATGAAACTGTTACAAACTCGTGACAACATCCTCATTAATTCATTTAACCATAAACATTCTATCTATCCAAAAGAATGAAAGGTACATGTAAGGCTCAGAAGTACATAAATAATACTGAATTGATTTTAGAATGAAACATAAATAACAGTTGAGAATAATATATGATATACAAACACAAAAAGTAATCATTGAAACATCAATATGAAATGATTGCAAAATTCATATAACAAAATTTTTAAAACTTCTAAATAATATGTTAAAACAAGTAAGACTCTAAAAAGTAATTTTCCACTTAAAAGAAGACTAAGAACTTTTTAAAGGAGAAATGAACTACTCGCGAAATATTTTAGTATATCACCAATAAACATATTATAGATCGCAATGAAATCTGTAAAGGTATATTTAATGCACAAATATGATAGAATTCCTTTTTAATTCAAACCGTCTTATTACTATTATTAATAATGTGGTCAGAAGTTCAAAATAACTGAAAACAAGCTAGAAAGCATTTAAAATTGCATAATTAATTAAATATAAAACAATTTTCATAACTATTCATTTAATGCCTTCAATTATATATAGAAATATCATTTAACATCTCATTTTGAAGTCACAAAAAAGTAATTGGAAATTCGGAAAAAACGCCGATGGCCAGATGAAGAATTATTCAACGGATAAGGCCATTTATTAATGTGAGAAACACAAAAACTCTAATATGGATGAAATTTCCACCAATAACGCTGTTCATGAAGACGACGACACAAGAGCCAGTCCAGATACTAAACAGAAGGATATTGATACTCAGATCTCAAGTTAAGGAAAGATGTCATATGAATACTTAAAAACTTAAGGAAAAACTCATTATCTACAAAAATAAAAGTTTAAGGAACTAGACAAGCAGTGGCTGCAGTCGTACAAGCTCTGTTTAATTATTGGTTGGTAGAATTTGATAGCGCAAGTCAGATGCGGTCATGCTTTTTTTAAACAGAATTCAATGGGTTTGCGTGTAAAACAACATTAAATAAAACAGACATAGTTTTCAAGCTTTAATATTCATATTTTTAAGGAATTGGCAACTTTTCTCTGAGGCCAAATACAAAATAAATTAATAAAAACAAGTTTTTAAATTTTTATAATCATATAATATATTTTGATTTTTATTCTCACCCAAATAAAAGTACAAGAAAAAAAAATTTTGAAGCTTTTACAAACTTGTAAAAATGTAATATAATGACTGTAAAGAATGGAGATAAAAAAAAACCAGAAACAGTTTTAAATGAATATTGTTATAGATATTGTTCGTGTCGTTTCACTACAAATAAAAAAATTATCAGCCCACAGGAATACATATTCCATCAGTAGTAGTAATAAAATTAATGTCTTTAGACTTTGACAGGACTCGTATTCTTTTGTTGTGCTTAAACTTTCAGGCAGATGTAATTTTTTTTTTATTTATTTATATTGGTTTTTCCCGTTTATATTTTTTTACACTAAATACACTTAGTACATACTCATAGACTCGATAGAAATGAAACACAAGAAATTTGAGTTTAATACGAATGCAGGAGAATTGTCATCTATATGGTATTTAAATTTCAAACATAATCAGAGAATGCAAACATATATAGGTGCAAGAAAACTCAAACTTTGTTTTCATTATAAAGGACTCTAGTGCTTCGATTTCAGAATATCGTGTATTTCAGCTTATAATAAGTTTATTTTAGCGCAGATTACATGCATTAAAGTAACAAAAGAAAATGATGATTCTTTTTTTATCATTCAATGAATACATGCGTCTAAAATTAGTCTCACAGAAAAATGTTAGTCAATGTCAGGAATATAATAAATATAATAATAAATTGCTTAAAATCGATTTGTTAATGACATTTCATATCTATTTTCAAAGTGAAATATGGATTTGAATCGTACTACGATTTTAAAAAAAACATTTCAGTCGAAATAATTTACTATATGAATAGGAAGCTTTATTATACTTTGAAAGCGACATTATTTAGTACAAAAAGCATTTTCTCGACGCTGATGGCATTTACGAAATACAATAAGTGTCATATGAGAAACCTAACAAGGAAAAAACAATTAAAGAAAATTCGAACCTTTAATCTCAAATATAGTACAACGTGATAAAATATTATCATGTTATACTATAATGTTTGTTCCTCTTCATGATAGCAATAATACTACAACGCACACGAAGGGGGGGGGGGGAACTGAAAATCTTAGTAATGCACCTGTGCATAAACAGAGCCATTAAAAAAAATTTAATTTGGCAGTCTTGGACACAATGATTTAACCTGTAGAGCATTTTGAACGGCTTCTGGTTTACATAGATCAGCAGTACCCAGTATCAGCATAATTATTAATCATATTGTAAAAAAAACAGAAAATATGCCAGGTTACAAACGTTTATTATGATAAAAATTTCTGACAGAACTATTTTCAAAATTACAAAAAGTATCAGCATTGCTTTTTGCAGCCTTAATTATTTCCTTTATCAAGTCAGAGTTAAAAAAATTGCTGATGTACGCTACAGTAAAATTTAGCATTAATACACTGAACGTTATCATAGAAATGTTTCCAGAAATACGTCTCACTCTTGAGAAAATAAAATAAAACATAAATGTCAGGAAAACCCGACAGATATGTCATTTGTAAAAAAATAAAAACTATAGAGAAAATCTAGTAGATAGACGCCATGCATGAAGAAGGACAGGCGAAGCGCAACCATGGCTTTAAAAGACAACTCTTTTCTTGCATCTTCTACAAGTTCTATTTCCTGTCCTCATTCGATGAAGTGATGTCAGTAGAGCATTCTTGAAAAAATAAAGGAAGGATCCGCCATTATTTGCGCGACAATTAATGAGAAAAATTTTAAAATTACTTGAAATATAAAAAGAGACGATAGATGTTTTTAATGAGGCAACTTTTATCAATTATGTTTACTTCAGTCTAATAAACAATGACCTCTGTTTACTAAATTTTTTATTTTTGTATCCAACTGAATGAAGCATTTCCCGATGAGTTTCTCTGCCAAGCGTAACAAAGAATTGAATGTGGAAACAAAAAGGCACCTGTAGATTTTGAATGGATCACAAAAATGAAAATACATGTTAATGAGAGTAAAAAAATATATATATAATAACATTTTAAGGTGAATAAAAAATGGGGGGGGTAAATATTAGTTAAAAAATAATAATACCGACTGCAAATTAGTATTTTGCTACATATCAATCGAGAAGATCAGTATATAATAATGGTAAATTAAAGTAATTAATATATTATAATTTTTTTAAATACAAAATCTTTTACTATCAACTTTTTAAAACTATTGGGACAGACTAATCATGTTTAATCAATGACATATATTTTAATCCATGAGCACTTCATTTCTAATAGAAAAAAAAACTAAAAATCCTAAAAGAAACATATGAAAAGAAGCATTAAGAATTAAAAATAATGTACAAAAAGGATTTCCTTGAATCTTCCATGAGTAAACCACTTGATACTAAGGATGTCAGCAGTTAAAAAAAAACTACTGCTAAAGCACACATGAAAGTCTACTGATATTACCTTATGACATCTTCCAATCGTTATTGTCTTATAATCTAATAAAAATGAATATCTTCAAAAGTGAACCATATAAATATAGCATTCTACACTAAAATTAAACTGCTTAAACTATAGTTTTTAAAGTTCAAATGAATTCCAAATTCTTGAAAGCATATTTTACTCAAGATTCTCCGACATCAATAGGAATAAATAACTGAGAAGTATGACTTCATTTTATTTCGATTAAATCTTTCAAATGACTATATTCATTTAATATTTTTATTATTAAGTCGTTGACCGTTTATTTTATTTTCTAATTAAGAAATGTACAATTGTTTTTTTTTGGGGGGGGGGGGGCTTTTAAGGAGTGGCGAAATACGTTGAAGCCAAAAAAGGCCATGAATGGAAAAGATTTTAAATTTTGATCTATAAAGATTGAGTCAATTTTCCCCCTCTTCACATAACGGCTATTAAGATTTTAATGCTCTAATAATGGACAGTTCAGCAAAATGATCGAATTCCCAATCTCCAACAAAAATTCAGTCAGCAGCAATGCGTTCTTTCAGATTTACTAAAAGATTATATTCAGGGTAGAATACAACATTGTCACATTTATGAAGATGGAACCATCTAAAGTATTGATGCTTAAACTACAACAGCTTAGTTTTTCTAAGATATTCTCAACAAACTGTTAGTGCAAATTAAAAGCGACAGTCATCACGGTTATGACAGCCTTCTAAAAAAAAGAATCCAATAGAGATAATGATTTTCCTATATACTATATGATATTTCTAAACTTGACTATATAACCAGCAGAATTAAGTGCATTCTCAAATTTAAATCTAAAAATACTTAAATGGAAGGGCATATTTTGCTTTACATTTTGCATAGTCAGTTCTTTGAGCATTTTTCGAAACAGCCAAGTGTGCTTGCCCTAAATACTTTTTTTTTCTTTTAAGAATTTATTTTTAACAACTATGTAACCTAAGCTGTAACTGGTTTGAAAACATAATAAAAAAATGAAAAAAAAAATCACATGAAAATTTTTTTATTGATGATAAAAAGATAAAGTAGAACTCTGATTTTTCTGAACTTTTTCTGATTAATTCCGACAAGACTAAATCCTGATACTCGGATAATTTTTTTTAAAAAAAGTTAGTTCTTCAAAAAAAAAAAAAAAAAAAAGACATTTAAATTTAATGACTACAAAAATTAATGACTACAGTTTCCAATTTATATACATACTACATAAAAAAATTTCTGCTAGAATATATTAGTAGTTCGCAGTAGCATTCATAGGACTAATGGCCCGTATAATTATTTAGATAACTCAAACTATATAATTCTTTATACAAAATAATTCTTTACTCCATTTTTTTCCTATTATTTTTTTATTTTTCTCCTATTACTCTATATAACTTTTATATAACTATTAACTATAAATACCAACTATTCGCAGTAGTACTAGTAGTTTGATTGTAGTATTCGTAGAACATATTAATTGCTTCACTCATTTGCTGAGGAAAATGTTTGCAGATCTGCCCCCCCCCTCAAAAAATATCTAAATAATTGCGATCAATTAATTAGAGTTCAGATAATGGTAGTAACGTATTAAGAATTTTTCTTTCACTTACTAATGTGAATGCATTGCTGCTTCTCTATCGAAAAAAAAATCGAACATTCGTCAAAAAAATGTATAGAACGTAATAAAATAAGCAGGCCGGCCTTATCTAATAACATTGGTCAAGACTACTAAAAGCAAATAAACTCAACTTCGAAAATTTAAATAAAAAAATCGAAGCAGAATTAAAGAAAAATTTTCATGCAAAAAACAAACAAATTAACAAATAAGCTTTTATAAATCGATGCACTGCATATCTCAAAATAAATAAAATATGGCAAAAGAAAGAAGAAGAAAAAATACCTATTCATTAGCAGGTCTTTTTTATAACTATTCAAGCACATTTCTAAGAATCTCAAGGTCAAATTAAGCAACTTCCTATTAATTTCTCAATTTGAAATTTCCTTATTTTTTCGCATTTCATTATGATATCGCAATGATAAAAGTCATTCTGAAAAGAAAAAAGAATACAAAACAGGGGAAAAAAAAACACGAGATCGACATTTCGCATGCCTTTCCGAAGTAGAAATTCGACACCGTCCGCGCATGATCTATGACCGCATCCCGACTTACCTAGTTAAATCTCAGTCGGGCCACCCCCTACCCGAAGTCTACCTTCTTAAAAGGCAGGCGTAAGTAGTGGAATCTTCGGCCTCTTCCATGACAATCACGTCATCGAGGCGAGAGGAAAAGACAATAGAAATCTTTAATCTTTTCCCACCGCTCTTTTCCCGCCATATATCATGCGCGCTTTCCCGGAAGCACAATCCCTAACTATATTACCTTATTGAGGGGATGCGGAAGGAAAAGCCGTCGAGAGAGAGAGAGGAGCTGCCCATCGATTTATCGAACTCGTTGGAAAAAAGCCATTTTGGGAAACCATTTGCGCCTCCTACCCCCCCCCCACCGACTTTCAGTTTCGCTCAGGTCCTGATTTCACCTAAATTTCAAAACTCCTTCCATTCGATCCCTGTCTCGCCCAAAGACATCAAAGGCCATATTGGATCAGAGAGGTGATTCACCGACCATGAACGTGTTGCTCACAGAGGTACTTGAACCAGCTCATCCATTTTAGACGGCACTTCCTATACATAGGAAACATACTATGCATGTTCGACATGCCTCTTATATATTTAGATACAAAAAGAGAAGGAAGGGGCAGATGGTTTTCATAGGTGCAAATAAATATCATGAGGTTTTTAATCTTTAAAGCTGCTCACATTTATTAGTTATGTTCTGAAATTTACCTACATATATATATAAAGAAATTAGACCAATCAGTTTATGGGCTATGATGCATCATGTCAAACCCGCTCGACTCCATTTAAGCCGCAACAGAGCTACATATATACACAGCAGAAAGCCTATACGATTCAGAAGGGTTCAATCCCTAAGAAAGGCTCGAAAACGAAAAAGGTTCTCATAGCTTATAGTTTTAAATTTCTCATCAACTCGTATTTAATTGGCTAACCATAAAAAAATTAGGTGGATCTTTCCGGTGGTCTAATTTTATGAAAAGACAGTTTAGAAAAAGTGTTCTTAAAATTACCAAAGACGTTCCAAGCTCTTATTTAGCTAAGTTATAAATTTTTAATTTTATTGGACTGCACTTGAATAATTTTATGCCAATACGTCCATAATTGGAATTCAACTTTTCTGTAAAGGAACGAGAATCATCTAAATCTGGTCATAAAACTTAAATGAGTATGTTTAAAACTTAAAGTCGGCAATCAAGAATTTTAAATTTCTTAATGATAGCTAGGAACAGAATAGAAAATTTCATTTCAAAAAAAATCTATATAAGTATAAATAAATGTATACTTAAACTATACAGATTGATTTTTTTATAATTTTATTTTAATCAGCTGTAAAGTTACTAAAAAATTGTTTTGCTAAAATATCGTCTAATATCAATCGGAAATATGATTATATAGATAAAAAGCAAAAGAAAAATTTCCACATAGAAAATTAATAGTTACTGCGTTTCCGACAAAACTGGATGCAGGAAAATCACGTAATGTTAGTTTCTAAATGCATTTACATTTTGATTATTTGATCATTTTTAAGAAAAATGGAGATAACTCCTAAATTTCAACAAAAATTTCGATATTCTAATTTTTTTATTTACAGTAAAATGTCAATTCCACAATTTAGCGTCCAACATTTTGAAATTAATCCGATGAACACTTAGAAATGAAACAGGAAATAGTAAGCAGTTTAAGAAGGCCATATGTATAGAAATTATTTCAATAAAAAGAATAATATTTTTAAAAAAAATTGTTTTAAAATTACAAAATAAAAAGGAAAAAAATAAGTTGAGTGCATTCATTTACAACACAGGTAAAAAAAAATGAATCAAAGAGCCAAGAAATAAATGATATTTTAATTAGTTTCAATATTATGAAGAACCAATAAAAAATGTCAGAATCATTCGTTTTCATATCATATTATCAAAAAAAATTATGCAACCTAGAATTTGCACTTAAATTTCCAACATTTTTTAATTAATATTTGCTTAAATTAATGTTTACTTAACATTTTATTCATTTGATAAAATTTTACATGATCATTAAATTATTTATTGATGATCCTGAACAATGATGATTCCAGTTCCAATAAGGCAACAAGGAGAATCTAAAATGAAAATAATCATACTCCAAGGCTTAACGCTAAGAGAAAAATTAGCAATCAATTTAGTGCCACAATAAAATTTAGAAAATTTTAAACAGCACTATTTTGTATGTGTGTGATACATACTTTATAATAGCATAAAGCCAGCAATTTCAAAATAAAGAAAATAGACAGAAATTTAGAAACCAAAAGCGTGAACAATTTTTCAGCAATTAGTATATATATTTGCTTTAATTTTTATTTTGACGATGCTTCTATCACAATAGAGATAAAATTTCTTAATTGTACCAAACTGTAAAATCCAAAGTTCCAATAATTGTTCTAATTAATCGTTACTTTGATTTTTTCAGTTTACCAATGGATCTTGAAATATTTTTTTAAAATTTTATTTAATTACAAGTTAAATAAAATCCCGGCATTTTTCCGCGATAACTTTCCCAAAATTAGAAAACATAATTGATTTTTACATTGCATTTTAAAATTCAAAAAATGCATTTTCACTGATACCAATTTTTTTTGAAGTTGCAATTTTTGTTCCATTTTTAATTTATTTTCAAAATACACATTAAGCTTATTTAAGATCAATATATTTCTTATAAATTTAAAAAAAAATAAAACTTAGCCAGCATGAGGCCATTACGTGAGCATGAGAAAAATTAGCTTTTATAAGGGTCTTGTCATCAGGCTGATTAAAGCTCAGATTCAAAGATTAAGTTGACTCTTATAACGAACTAAACCCAGGAAACTAATTTTCAGCGCATGTCTGAATGAAATGAAATAAATATGAAACATGATATTTTATAGAAAAAAAAATCAAGAAAACAATTTCTGCAACCTTATAAAATGTCTATATTATTAATTTAATAATTTTGTAGAAGATATGAATTCTAATGGGAACCCAACAACTAATTTCTAAACCGTTGGTAACCCTGTGATTTAAATAAATAAGATGTTCCTTTACTTTTTTGTGATTTTTTTAAATACTGTTATAATTTATAGGTTACAAATTATTTCTAGTGATATTTACACTCTCTAATAAAACAAAGAAACACCAGTGTTTTCTTTCTTTTTCTAAAATTTCTAATACTGGTATTAAAACCGGTATCCCGGTATTAAGATCTAAAAAATACTGAATACCGGTATTGAAATTTTGGTCCGATATTGCAATCCCTACTTGTGCCGTTTTCTCTCTTTTTTGACAAATAGCAGAGATCATCTTATTTTCATTAAAATAAATAAATAACTCAGTAAGTTAAATGTTGTAGATTCATTTGTTGCATAATGAATACAAGTTATTTTTCTTAGAAATTGAAATTTCTTACTTAATTGGTTCTTGAAATGAAGTCAGTATAAAGATACATAAAAGTATTCAATTCATTAAAAAGTTAAAAACCTTATCTTCGAAGTATAATACAAAATAAAGTCCTCATCTGTAAAAACTTTTTTTTAAATACAATGAGAAAAAATATTTTATTTTTCTTTCAGTTTATTATTACATGTTCGCCTTTTTTTTATTATTATTATTATCAATTTGAAAATGTGAGTTTTGGTTAATTCACTATAATACTTTTTATTTTACTTTAAATTTTTAATTTTGAAAAAATAAATATTTAGACAACATTGAAATTAATCAAAACATACGGCAGTTTCAGTTTTCATGTAATATCAAGTTAATTAACAAAATAACATAATTATCTTGTTAATTCGCTTATTCCCTTTGAAAACAACATTCACCAAAAAACTGAGCTTCTTGTTCCGCAGAAATATTTTTTTAATGAGTTTTAATATAAAAAGTTGTGATTTACATTTTTTATGTAAAATTTATACAAGTAAACATATTTTCATGTATTAATTTAAATGAATTATTTAAACAATAAACGACTGGATTGATAATGAACCGTGAGAAATAAGTATTCAATTTAGAAATGAAATCCGACGAATTACTCCCCCCCCCACCCCCGCTTGTGAAATGGAAAATTAACCATCTTGGAATCTAAATTAATGTTTTGCAAAGAAATTGCAGAATCAATAAACCTTTCATTCAAATATTATTTTTTTTATCTTCAACAATTTCAAATTCTTCATAAATGGGTAAAGCCAGGTAAAAAATTTAATAAGTTAACCTTTTTGATATAATCAAAGCTATTCATTTGAATAGATTATGTTAAAACTAATTATGCTTTTTCAGCATTTTAAATCCGCTGCTAGTAATAAAATTGTTATTACAAATCTAATAAAAGAGCCAGCTGCAATACTTCTGTTGCACGTTAAACACTAAATATCTGCTCATTTGAATCATATTTCAAAAATTTGAAAAACAACTGAGGGGGGGAGTCTCAAAATCAACCTCGAACAAAAGAAATAGAATAATTTTGTATTGTTTATCGATTTATTTTTTTTATAAATGTGAAAGATCCCTATTTTTAGAGTTAATAAATTCAGAAATATTTACGACTGCTACGTATGAAGTCGAAAAACATACTGCATTGTAACAAAATGCTTAACTGAAAATTGAAAAATTTCCAAGGAACTAAAACTTTTTTCAACAGATTAGAGATTTAAACTACCTGTTAATTCAAATCAACATCGATATGTTTACACCTCCCATCAACAAACAGGAAACACTACAAAATGCCCATCCCCGGAAATAAAGCGGCATGATCGCATTCAATCCCTGCTTAATCCATCCAACTTCGCGTTATTTTATCCTCGCATTCGTCTTTTTAAAAACCCACCTTGCTATACAAAAATTAAACAAAAGCTTCCTCCTCGCAAGAGAGAATGAAAGAAGGGAAAAAAAAGCGCACGATTACGCGCCAGTCATTCTAGAGAGGAGAAAGTGCAGAGCGCGGAGGCTTCCACACATGACCCAAATGTGCTGAGGCCATTCACGCATTCATACACACAGACACACGCAGGCATACTTTCGTCTTTCCACCAGACAAATGGGAGAGTAACAGTCATCCGGAGAAACAGCAGCTAGGAGGAGCGCACAAATTCCGCATTGCGATTTGAGCGCCCAATTTGTCTCTCGTCATTAAATTAAAAAAAAAATCCTTAAGACTTCTGCTTGCCTCTGTGCTTCTTGACTTTTAAATACACGATGAAGGAAGTTATTATTCATTCGATGAATTACAATTGTTTTGATTTGAAAGATAAGACTTCTTATGGGATATAGATAAGATTAAAGTTGCTACTTAGAAATTGTTCGAACAACCAATTAAAAAGAAATTAATCTGACTTTCATGGTCCCAAGAAGGGTTCTTTGAAACAAAGCCGGGATCAATATAACCGTCCCCTCCTTTTAATAATTTACATCTGCCAGCAAAGGTTATTAACGAAAATCATCTTAAAATGAAATATTTCTTTGAATAATTCTTCGAATTAAGCTTCCTTTATTTTTCATAAATGCTTCGTTTTCTTCCTATTAATTTAGGGTCGTTATAAAGCATCTCTAAAGAGGCATTGAAAAGCAATATTATGTGCATAAAATCATTTTACACTAAAAGCATTAAGTATTATCGTTAAGTATTAAGAGCCTTAATGTAACTGAAAATTAGCTAAAAAGTCACACAAAAAATTGTGAGAAAACTAAGAAATGTAAAATTGCTTTTAAAAAGTTAAGAAATAAAATATCAGAGAAGTTTTGTATCATCACTTTGAATATTTAAACTTCTATCTCACTAAGATAATTTAACAAAAACTTCTAATGATTATTTACATAGAAACAACGTAATAATAAAAATTACAAAAATAAAATATCATCTTAGTTAAATAACGTTGAAATAAAAAGTCTTAATGGAAAGGAAAATATATTCTTCATTGTTATCTACATCATTCCTACATCCGATAAATTTCACATTAAATTGTCACAATGCATCCTGCGATATGACGTGAGTATAAATTGTCTTCTTAACTTCAACAAAAGCTACAAAATATTACTTTTCATCGTTTCAAAATATAATTCCCCCCCCCCCCCAATTCTATGTAGTCAAATGAATTAAGTGTGTAACCTCTTTCTTTTTTATTCTATTGTTTTTTTTAATTATTTAATCAATGGAAGATGGATTCAAAGAAAATGTTCAACAAAATGGAAACAAATTTTTCGAAACTTCAAAAATCTAACAACTGTAAAATCATTATTATTTTAGAATTTTTTTTTTAAAAAATAAGCATGTGAAAATTTAATACAAGCTTTAAATAAGAAAAAGCAACTGCCTGAAAAATAAATTTTAAAAAGTCTCCCTTTTTATTGCTAATTCTCATAGTCTTTATTATAAAAATATTGCACAACATAAAATTAATTTTAATAATAATGTAATAAAAAATTACAAAGATACTGTTAGAAAGTATAAACGTTATTCCGTTATTCCATTGTCGTATCATTGCAAAATAATTTGCGACAGATTCTGTTTTAAAATCAATCCTGTAACAATATTCACCATAAGGTTAAGGAATATAACGTGTTTTGAAAAAAATAGTTAGTATCCCCCCCCCATAAGGTAACAATATTCGTAATTGAGATTTTGAATATCCATGATAACCTTGGACTAATAGTTTTATTTTATTTGAATTTTTTAATTAAAATAAATTGCATGAAATTATGTTTGCAAAATGCATGATATCATTTTCTTTTTTTTGGGGGGGGGGGGCGGGGGTATCCAGTTTCTAGTTACGTAATTACTCAGACTATTACGAATACGACCCAACCATTGCAAAGGTAAAGTAAAGAAGAAGATAAAACAAAAAAACTTTTTGTTATTCTATGTGTTATTTAAGTAAATAAAACTGATCTGATGACAAGAAGCAGAATCTGTTTTTGTGATAAGAAATGTAATAGATGCAAGTTTTATACTCATATATCTTTTTTTTTTATCCCCTCCCCAATAACTAACTAAGTACAAAACATCGTGAATTTCCATACACAATTCTATCGTTATCAACACTGACAGAGGGAGATAAAAAGTTATCTCATTTAAATTAGGATGGCCAAACAAGAGGCAGGCAAAAATCGATACCACGAGAGGAGAAAGATGTGGAGTTTCACAGAATCAACAGCTCGAATCCGCAAATGAGACGTAGATAACTGCTTTTCTGCTCTTCGCGTGCATCAAAAATAATGAAAAGAATGGAATGAGGGGGTGGAAAGAACAATTTCAAAGCAGCGGGGCTCCCAATTAACCGACATGCATCCAATTATCACGAGCTTAGTAAAAATAGGCTCCCACTCCGCTAACGATCGTATGGATGAGGTTCGAATTCAGGCGGTCCCGGCCATCGTGAAAACAAATTATGAAACATCCTACCCCCCCCCCCCCCTCCTCTATGAGATCTTATTTCCTGCTATACAATATGTGATATATTTAAATAAGTACACAATTTTACTTAACTCTGAATTTAGAAGGTATGTGAATTGAATAATTTTAGTGTAATTGAGGCGATCCGATTTATCGAAGTTTAACTTGGAATATAAGACATTATAGAAGGAGGATTTGAAATTGAAACAAAAATATAATTAGCTACGAAAGAACCCGGAAATTTGAGGTCTTCAATGAATCAATGCGCCTTGAGTTAATAATGCGCAATGCCCCTTTTATCAAGAATTCTCGCTAGTATATAGCAGTCCTAATACAGATTCTATTGTAGGAATGCATTAATATTGATACTAATAATAATATGAACCTACATCTTTAAAAATATTCAAAGCAGTTACGATGCTAAAAAGTGCAATTTTTCACTATATTTTATGAATAATAAAAATTAAAGTTTTAGAAGTTTATTTTTAAAATTACATTTAATAAATCGCTTCTTTTTTAAATTCAGAACTTAATTCAAATTAAACGGTGCTTTATTTTTATTCAAGTCAAGGAATCAAAAACCAAAACTGACCTGCCTACAGCACTTGAGTCTGTTTAATATTACCGTGACAAAATGTTGTGGATTAACGGCTCAGTCCCCATTCTTGGCTCTTTATTTTGGATGTGAATTAAATGTCTCGGATTTTGCTTATTAGTAAATAGAACAAATATTTTAAAAAATTAGCTAAGTTTTATTTTTTAAAATTTGTTTACTAAAAAATTTTTCAGAACTTTTGCTGCATGCAGATTATCGTGATTTTTTTATGACTACCGTGATAAAAAAAAAAATCAGCCTAAAGTAATAGTAAAATATAATAATATCAAATTATTTTACTTAGGCTTCTTTGCCTTTTCCTGCTATCCTTTCATTTTTACTGTTGCCGTTATTTTATTTATTTTGCCTTTTACCAAGTCTACAAACAGCCTACTTCTAAGTCGCTATTGAAATACAGAAAATCAGGTCAATTTAATTAAAAGAGGATTGATTTAATCACATTAGGATAAGTTCTGAAGCTACACGAAGCTTATTATTTCTAAGTTTCAATGTCGAGATTATGATTAAATGTTGAGGACAGCATCTGAGATGCCAGCGTGACTCCAGGCTTTCATACCCATGTTTGACCTTCGATGGATTTAACGAGTATTGGGCTCATAAACGCTACTACTTTAACATGAAATGCATCGCAAACATTCGATCAAACCTGCAACTACTCTATCTCGAGGCTGGGATTCCGCCACGAGACTAATTCGGCTTTTATCACCGATGAGAATTAAATAACAAAATATAATTTTAAAAAATGTGGAAGAATATTTATTTACAAAACAGCTGAAATTGCAGCCTCACTAAAGTGATCCCCCTCCCTCATCCTGAATTTCATCGGTGCTCTAACAGTTAAACACATAACGAGAGCAAGTTAGCCACTCGAATGATGATGGGGGGAGGGGATAGAGACTGAAAAATGAATTGAAAGAAATCAGTCTTCCCTCAAAACTGATGAAAGTCAAGCATGCAAAAAAAGAAAACAATAAAAAAATAATAACAAGATTTAATTTATTACAGATTTTTCCTTTAAACTGATTCATTTACAATGCTGATGTTTTAATAAAAATTTATGTATAGTAAAAATTGTCAAAATAAATAAATAAACTACAGAAGCTATCATTTTAAGATTATATTTTTCAACTTAAAAAAAATTCTTTATAAAATTTTTCAACTTCGTTAAAAAAATTTCAATATTAGCTATTACATAAAGATTTGAAAGACATTATTTGAAAGCGGGATTAATTTTCTCCCCTTAATTCTAAGCATATTCGGAAATCGAACCTAAATCGATTAACACGAATTGCCCAGGCGCTTCAGTTAAGCCATCATCCAACTTAAAATCATAATTGTAAATGCACAAAATTGTCAAGATATTGTAATAAAAGAACTGTAATTGTTTTCCATTATTAATAATTCCTAAGAGAAGTTATTTGAACTTTTATGTAAGCAATCTGAAAGAAAAGAGAGGTGAGGACGAACACATCGAAAATTGAAATGAAGTGTTTTTAATGTAAGCAGATAAGATTTATTAAATTTAATACATATTCATTTTGAAAGCCAAACAAAGATTCGAAATGCGTAGCTAAACTATATGGCATTTTAAGATAATTAATCTACGGTAGAAATGATGGTTTAAAGTAGTACCAACAGAAAATCTAGAGCAATGCAAATACATGCTTAATTGCAGAAAGACGCTGATAAGTTAGTCCTCATCAAAAAGATTCAAAAATTTATGCGAGTCAACAACAAGTAGGGCAAGTAGTGTTTTCAGAATCAACACATTAAAATGCATCTAAATAAATTCAAAGAGTTTTTTTTAAAAAACTACTGAAACTCTACAAGAGTAAATTCATTCTCCTTGATAGCGGATACTTAATGAAGGCTATCTATTACTATTTGTCTATGCATAAACTATAAATATTTTCTATTTAAGGAAAATTTAAATATTGAAATATTGAATTTAAATATTGAAAGAAATATTGTAAATGATTTAATCGACATTAAAAAACTTCAAAGGAAATTTAAATAGCACTCAAATCTGTTTTGAGTCAATTTGTTAAGACAGAGTTTCCTAAGCCATTCCGTATTTGAAACTCCATTTTAGCTATAAAAACACGAGCATTATGGGATTTCAGTTATAAGGAAAAAGATTTCTGCGACACCAGGTGAACATATAAAAAAATTTAATAATGTAAGAAGGAGTAAGAAATGCAAGCAAATATAGGAAAAATGAATTCGGAAATGACTTCGAAAGCAATTTTATTATATTTCTGTAAATCTAATTTTACTGAAAATTGAAATTTGGTTAATGCTTCACACAAAGAAAAAAAAAATCTTATGATCATAGAAGAAAATATATTAGAAAAACGGTGCATTCACTAATAAGTAGGAAAGAAAATATGATATTCTGATTCGTAAAATTTTAATGAAACATTTCGAATAAAAAGAAATTTCTGCATTGATTCTTTTCACTCTCGTTGAAGAATCTGGCAAGAAACTTACTTTAAGTGCTTTTGAGAATCTAAAATACAACTACACAGTCTACCTATGCCGGGACTCATCGGTCAGTAAAAATAGAGGAAACGAAAACAAAACAGATTTGCAGAAGAGATATAGCGAAATTCTTTAAGTAAATGTTAAGGTAGACTTACACGGCACCATTATCATAATAGAATTTTTTAGATTCGTCCTTTATTTTCGATTCTGTTTTGACGATCAAAACAAAGATTTAAAATTTAAAAAAATATATATATTACTCAGAGGTTTAAGATTACATATTTTTAATCCAGATTTAAAAAATTACATATATTACTCAGTGGAAGATTTAGACAGCTGCAGTCTCATGCCACTTTTTTAACAAATCGTCAATTTATTTGCACATTTCAACACATTTAAACCTAAATCAACATGCTGAGATTTTAATATAATTTCCGATTTTAATAACAGAGCAAATATTATATTTTCTCAAGATATACCATGAAGAAAATTACTAAAGTAATAAAATTCTGGAAAAATTAAACAGAATTATTAGTGAAAGATTTCTTTACTTAACAAATAAAAGTATTTAACTATTATGAAAATTTTTAAACAGATAATAAACGTCAAACGAATATAACATTAGAAATTATTATTTTACAGGATCTATCAAAAAGAATGCAACAAAACCAAATAAGTGAATAACTGTATTCTTATTATTATAAATAAATAAAAAAATTTAAATTTATTTAATAATGAATTTAATAATTCCAACTTTAATTGATATTTTCATAATTTGCAGAATTTGTATTTTTTGCAAATTTATTTACTTGGCAAATAGGCTAGCAATATAATTTATTCCTCGTGCCTGTGGCGGTAGGCAGTTATCTAATTGGAAATCGACTATTGATTCTATTCGATTCCAAACTTCAAAGAACGATCAAAATTCGAACTTGTCTATGCGTATCACTTGAGAAGTAATGCAGAATATTTTTATTTGAGGCGACTGTAAGACTTACTCTGTTAATTTTTCTCTAATTTTTCAGAATCAAATTCCAGTTTCAATACAGCAGCAGTCTTATCCTATTTTAACATCATCAACGACTGCTTCAAATTCTGAGAAGTAAAATAACATTTATAATCATTTCATAAAAATAAATTCTCAATTTCCTTCACGTGCTCGTGAAAAGTTCTATTTACAAGCTTACAATGTAGTCGTACCTATGAAAATCCTCCTGCTTAGTCGATTTATAGCATAGGCGATATATTTGCTGATAAAACGCACTTTTGCAATTCAACCTGTGCCTAGCTGTAATATATTGACACAGACCATGATAATGCACAGGAAGAAATGCAATAAACATTATTACTCAACAAAAAGCGATACTTGAATAAAACAATGTTCTTGATATATTTTAAAATCTGCAGAAATTTAAATTGGAGCTAACGTGTCTTCAAAATGATTGTAGCCAGGTCTTTCCAATATCACTTGCATAACGCAATTATAAAACTTAATAGTATTCATCGTCTCTTCAGCTTCAAACGAAGTAAATTAATTTTCCACAAAAAAAAGAAAAAGAAAAAGGATTGAATGGACGTTTACAATGAAGTTAGCCTTTCTAATTTTTCTGAAAAATAAAACAAGCACTCCCCCACCCAATAAAAAGAGGCCTATTGACAGCATCAGTTTTAAATAGATTTTATTCAATAGAACAGAACTGCTTTCTACACATGCACTACACTTCAACTGTGCCATTTCGATTTTGGAATCCACTGCGCAGGAAAGATGGCATGTCGTTACACACCAGTTAAAACAACGTCCTATTGGATGTCAGATAACATCCAACAGCACGTTCCATTTACCAACTGAATCGATTTCTTTGGGTATTTATAGAAACTATGCGTTGGCACAGCAAAAGATCAAATAAAAGGGAGAAAAACCAAAAAACGTTTGAAATTCAAAATCTATTGATTTATTAAAGATTTATTTAAATTTTGCTACTTTCTCTATCAATGAAAACATCGAAATTCCACAAAGGTTACAGAAAATTAGATCCATTCTATTAAATTTGTGTCACCCGAAGATTCCACTTCTCTATACTGAGCAAATTGAGAGGGGTGGGGAGCTGATGTAACTGTGTTTGCTTTACAACAAATATAAAAAGTATTTTCACCGATATGAAATTGCCATATATAAAAAAAAATTTAAAAAAATACAGATATTTTTCACAAAACTTTGCGGGCTACTGATTTATAGTTTTGTTCCTAATCAAATTACTTGCAAGAAAGCAAAACTGATCGTAAATAGCAATAATATTTTATAATCATTTCACAAAACTTAAAAAGATTTAACATTTATGATGTGTCTACTCAGACTAAATACCGTTTACTAAAATTGGAAATTTTTCCGAAGAGATGATATTTTAAAATATATATGTAAAGCGTCCAAAGATTTTTATTTGACATTATCTTAGACGTATTACTTCGCGTGCACTTTTTTATGACGATATCAAATCTTAATGTCTACGATAACATTTAGAGTTGTATTCCAGGAAATAAAGATGAAGCTATTTCCCGAGAATTCACAACTACCAATACTGCGGTTTTTGAAACAAGATACCTGCCATTCCATGCATGCCATGGGGCAGTGATATTCTTATGGAAGTCTATACATTTTTATCGAGTTTCTCGACTTGGATTTCTAAAAAAATGAGATTTTTTATATATATATATATAAAGACTAATGCTGGAATTTTTACTAAGTTTAACTGTACTCTTAATTTTCTGAAGTAAATTACTTCAGTTCAATATGTTTTTCAAAAAAATAAAAAAGACACTGCTCTTACATGTTTAGAAGTTATTATGATGCCATGATTTAAAAAATTTTCTATGGTAAATAATGTACAATCAAATGATCATAGCAAAGAAATTAATAAAATATATGAAGCATATGCTGAGCTATCATATTGATACTCCAAACTTTCAGGAATCAGAGGAATTCTTGAAAGTTTGATTCCTGAAAAAAAAAATTCAAAACTAAAACAATAAACCGATATAAATTAAGAAGGAAATCTCTACTTATAGACACTAGTTTTTAATACTTACTATTAAATTTTTTAATCAAATTTTTAGCGGTGTTATTGTTTGAAAAAAAGATTCGTTTTATACCAATTAGAAAAAAAAAGTATTGAAATATAGCTAATTAAGTTTTAATGTAATAAACATTCAATATATTGCCCTATGTGATAATTACAACATTTTATTAATGTTGTCAATATAATTAATATCATTTATATCCAGTTGGATGTCAAAAGAAATGATTAAATGCCACTGTTTATATATAAATTTTTATTAGAACTATAATAACATATTGTAACACAATGACGCAAAAGCGAACAATCATTCTGTGACGCATCTTAATTTTTGCAATAGATCAGAAAACTTCAAAAGAGCTTTGGCTAGGTATCTATCCATATGCGTCAGCTGATTACGTATAAGCAGGCTCCTGTGAATTTATATATTTGTACAGCTAATAGATTACAGCAAATTAATGCTGACCTGCAGAATAGTTACGAAGGCAATTTAATAAATATGATAAAATTTGAAGGAATTTCTATCAGCATTCCTGAACGAAGAATTCCAGATAATAGATAGATTACTCCTCATTCATGCAAAAATCAGTGGCGTTGTTAGAAATGTATTAGGCAAATGACATTACTATTCTTTTTTGCTACCTCCCCTGAATAGAAGTTCAAACTGATAGAAGTATTTTTGTGCCCCTTTGATGTAGTGGCACCCACAACGTCCTAGCCACCTCCTCTTGGTTACGCCACTGCCATAAACAACGACCACGCCTTTTACCTAGTTTATCATTTATTCAACTGCGAATTCACTTAACTCAGACGCCTTTCATGGCGGCTATGAGTTCTTTAGGAAGACTAAATAAAATATATCCACATGTGTGAAAGAATGGGGCACATACCTGTATTAGCCTCTCTATTTAGTATATCAGGAAAAAGTTAAAAGGAGATGGGGTCCTTTTCGAACATTATATGAAACTAAACGTGAATATTGAAAAATGGTTGAAAAAGTTGGGGGGGGGGGTGAAAATGGAAGCTCGGTGTGTTGAAGGTTACGTTCGGTCACAGCTGGGGCCGACGGTGTGAGCGCACTGGGAGGGTCCAATATCACCTTTCGACAGATAGGAGGGGTGGGAGCAAGATGCAACGTTGAGGAAAGGGAGCAGCAATGGATGGAAGTCCTAGACAGCTAAATGAGGATCTCGATATTGACAGTAGTCCCCAGGCTTGGCTCATTATCGCGCTTCTTCATGCAGTTCGCTAGCTCTCAGGGGCGTAACTCATTAAATGGCAGCATACTACTTTATTGTCAGTCATGTTTATCGACGGAAAAATACTAAATTCTTAATGATTTACTCTTGAATATTAAAAAAAAATACTTAAGTAAATTTTTCAATAAGCACATCTTCATGTTTTAAGGTGACAATGGATTTTGAAATAAGCAAAAATGGACGAAAACGTGCAATTTTATTTTTATCGTTTCATCACCAAAATACATGCTTATATTCAACTAAAATAGTATTATAAAATGTATTGTTCAATAAAATAAATATTAAAAGGCGATGGGGTATTTTAAGGGTTAAGAGGGGGAAAAGTACATCTTAATGACTTTTCTCGATACAGTAATTATCTTTGAAATATTCCAGGTGACTTAGTTATAGAAGAAATTAAATGAAATTGAAAATAAAGATTACGATCAAACATTTAAAAAAATGGGGTACGCATTTTATGTTTCGAGGTTTTTTTGTTTTTTTTTTAGATAGTTAAAAGTCAATTTTAGTTCACAAAAACATAAAATTCCTATGAATATTCTGTAAGTGTGCATAAAAATATTTCTAAAAAATTAGCATTTAACTGGAATTACAAAATCATACGTAGTTTGATTCCAAATAAATCTACATTGGGTAATAAGAAAAAAAAATAATAGAAAAAAATTAAGACGCCTAGAATATTTTGAAATTTTTAAAATTTACATATCTTTTAAATTTTTTAAATTAATATATTTCGTTTTAAAATGTTTTCATAAGAAATTTGACGTATTTATATTTAATATATATGCATAAAAAAATTTCATAACCCTAATTGAATAATTCTCAAAAGTCCCCTTGTCCCACTGTCCCCTTAACAAAAGCATTTTAAATGCATATTAAATAAAAGAAAATAATAATAACCGAAGATCATATAAAAAAAATCTTGCTTTCATTCAGTGATTTTTGTTATATGGAGTTTCTTCTTTTGGGTTAATGAGTGAAATTTACTATTATACTGAATTATATATATATATATATATATATATATATATAAAAATATATATATATATATATATATATATATATATATATACACACACACACATACACACACAATTATACAAAATACAACGCAACATTTTTTAAAATTTTTTTTATCTAATAACAGAATTGCTAGAATTATGGTTCCTGCTACCATTATGAAAGGTATTGAAATTATATTTTATCAAGCTATCAAAAGAAAAGTCATTTAAAAAAATTAAGAAACTGTGGGTAAAATTTGTTCCATCAATTCTTTCGTCTACAGTAAAAATATTTTTTTTTAAATCCCACATTAAAATTATTATTTTATTCATCATTTAATTAAAGAAAAAATAAAATGTAAATGCATCACGGAAATTGATATAATCCTTGACAAAAAATATGCTGCACGTTTCTTACTTTAAAAAGTATATATTTTAACTCCAGACTATTAATTAAGGCAATTTTATTTGAAAAGAAATAGATAGTAAGTAAATCGGAAGTCCAGCTGCTTCACGAAACAGGTATAGCAGGTTTCTAGATAAAATTTTCAAAATATTTAACTGCAATTTTGTAACAACGTGTGAAACCTTCTCGTGGAAGAAACATATCGTAATGAATCATCATAAATTACGATAAAGTTCCAACGCACGCATTATCAAGCTTCTTTTTATCTTTGCTTTCTAAGCCAAACGCATGACGTGTTTTGGTTAAAAGCGGAAAATGCCATTCTGACCTTTATTCTTTTCTTAGAGACAAAGAAAAAGCACATGGTCAATTACAATTTGCGAAAGTTATGTAATTCTTATGAAGTAGTCGGTATAACAATTAAATATTCCGCATAATTGAGCACAAAATACATGCGGAAAAAAAAAAAAATCTCATTTTTTCTCAAATATCAAAAGAATAAAAATATAAAGGGGCTAAATTGAACCAGGGACAAAATGCAATCTTTCCGCTACCCTCCTTAATATTTAAATTTAAAATGCAATATAAATATATAGAGTTATTATTTGGTGCCCTTTAAGCCCATAAAACTGATGTCCAAACTACAAACGCTTCTTACTTATTCTTACCCCATTAAAATAAAGCAAATTTAGAAATAATTTGTTTTAAGCACAGAAAAATAATCAGCTCACAAGAAAATTAAGAACAAAAATTATTGATATCTACTTATATATAACAAAACATTCTGACCAGCTACAAAACAGCAACAAAAAAATGCCCTTTTTTATAATAGCATATTAATTCTTTGCAATGTGATATCTAATGTAAAAGTGACATTTTTTTATATATAACTTTAATTTACAAATCAAAATTAGTTAATTTAATTGGGCTTTATGTGTTTTACTAATTTATTTAGTGCGTTGGAGAACTAATGAATGTAAAGTCGGACTCAATATTGCATCACCAAATCTGGAATAGTAAATTATTCGATTCATAATTATATTATTTATTAATGATGCAAAATTATTATCAATAATAAATTATTTCATTACAATCAGATAGATAATCATAAAGAAATTAAAATTTCTTCTTAAAAAATAATTTAAAAATAAAATGATTTCTTATATCCTGCAGACAATTTCGAGAAAAATTTCAATGAAAGAATTTTAGTTCAAAATTTTTTCAACATTTTCTCCAAGTAGAAAGGGAAGATTACAAATAAAAATTCGATACTATTCTGAGCGTAGGTCATACGGTAACTAGCTCATAAGAAACGTTCACGTAACAAGAACACACGTGCATGAAGTTAAAAACTGCAAGATGTGGAATTCACGGAATGAGGGGGTACGGAGGGAGTAAGAGGAGCGGAAAACAGATCGCAATAATCAAAGAGAAATTAAAACGTATTTTTCCTCTTAATATTCACAATTTAAAAAAAATGAAATATTATTCAGAAATAATTTAAATAGGGGATGCCTTTGTCCCATAACAAGAAAAAAAGTGTCGAAGCAACTGAAGAAGGCACAAGTGAAAGAAAATGAACTTTCAAAAATACATCAAAAATAGAATATTTAACAGATCATTCAAATTAATATTCGACAAGGATGTGATAAGAAATCAAGGAAATTCTTTTTCTATAAAACAACTTAATAAGTAAAACATTAATAACATTAAATTAGTGATTTTTAATTAATGATACATACACCTCAGGGGATGTTTAATGGCATGAAGAAAATGCAATGAAAATTCCATACTGATATATTAGGCAATAACGTAGCA
>JAPMOR010111858.1:130336-181973 GCA_026543865.1 Argiope aurantia
TCTCAGCAAGATAATATTGCTGAATTATGACTACTTAAGTAAGCATAGGATAAAGAAGTATTCTAGAAGTTGTACCTCTCTACAAATACGGCAAGACAATTAAATCATAATTTTTTATCGATGAATATCAACCGTATTACATTTTACAGGAATATAATTAAATAAAGGTTTTCCTAGCGTTAAGTTCTTTTGATAAATTGGTGGAATATGATGAGAATTATAGAATTCTTCGGTGCAACGCCTTTTTGAGAAAGAACATATGTTAATGACGGAAGTAGCATATTCCTAAATTAAATTGAATGTATGTATATTTATTAATTTCTAAATTAAATAAATAGAATCATTATAAATGATTTTTATGCAATGCTAACTAATGAGTTTAGACGATTTCAATAAAAAAATTAAATTAAGATTGAAAATATTAGGCAAGCTACTAAGCTTGAAAAAATTTGACTACATCAAGAAAAAAATATATTTGTAGAGCACATATTATATAAAGCATGTCTTTTCACGAACTGCATTCAACCTTGAAATGCACTTTAGAAAGAAAGACGGATAAAAGAGAGATTTTAAACAAAGGATTTTAGCACCACTGCGTAACAAAACACTAACGCAGAAATTTACCCTTCATAATTATGTAGATGAACCGGACTTCACCTGTTCTTTTTATCATGGCTGCATGATATAATTCTAGAACAGAAAACCACAGCCAGGAATAGATTTTAAGGGGAAAAAATAGTTCTAAATATCACAGGCATAATTTGAATCAGTTACTTAGATTATTTATTTGAAAAGGGTCTTCTTTATGCTGAACAAAATGACCTAATTATAAGTTCTCAATAAAAAAAAAATTACTATTTAAAACTATTTAGTAACAAGTAAAATAATTGTTTTCTGAAAATGATATGAAGAGAGAAGAGGAATATTGTATGGTAACATATCACAAAAGTCAGAAATTTAGAATAATTTCATAGCATCTTTGTTCCAAAACTTGAAATAAAATACAAAGAGAACAGACAACCCTTTCTTTCTTGATTTAAGATGTGAACATCGTCACAAAGCCTTATTTATATTGCATTTCTTCGGGCTATAAAAGAAGAGGGACAAACGAAATGTTTCCAGACTTGCAATCAAGAAGTAAAAAGGCAAATGTTCGCTATAATTATTAAAATTGGGCTGTTAAACCGATCCGTTGTTTTAATTTAACTTTGATACAGTTGAAATCTCACTAAAAAAAATTATATTTTTAGCCTTAAAAAATATATTTTTTAAAAAAATCAATCTAATTTTAATGCAATTAATACAATGAATGCCTTACCTTTTTTACCAGCACAGCACAAACCGAAAACTAAACGTACTTCTATTTTAAAGGTACAGCCATTTCACCATCCACGAGTAATCCAAGGTAAAGTATCCTTCCCGCCAATGCCGAAAATTATCTCCTTCGAGAGAACCGCAAAACCAGACACAGGTAGCAGGTCGGCAAACGACACTTTGATCAGATCACCGGTTTATTCAAACTAACTTTTGAGAGGGAGGGCCTTTCTGGCCAACCATAAGAGAGGCCCGCTTTCAGGGTTCAAGCATCATGTACAAATAAGCAAGAGCGAGCGAATAAAAAAAGAAAGGCCGACGGGAGGTGCACCCAGACAACGAGAAAGAGATTGGAAGAATCTGCCTCCATGGGAGAGCGATGCGAGGTATTATGGAAACCCTAAACAGCTTTCCCCCTCGTATCAAACACTGCGGTCCCGTCGTAATCCGTAACTCTCTCCGTGCTGGGTCACGCAGCGGATTGGAAGCAAATCCAGTTCTCTATCTAATCAACGGAGGTATGAGATAGGAATTATATATGCCAAAGGCTATGGACACATGGTCCTATATATTTCGGATAAGGTGGGGGGAGGGGACTCAAAATTATAACTTGTTTCAACTAAGGATACTTAAAGCAGCGGACTCGGGGGGGGGATAGAGAGGAAGAATAAGAGAATTTTTTTTTTTCGCTTTCTTTTGTAATCTCCACAAAATTTATCTCAAGGAAATATTTTAAGCAATATAGTCTCCGTAATAATATCTCGTAACGTAACATGCTAAAGTATTATACTAGAATCTATTATCAGTTAAAAAGCAGCGACTTGAAAGGTGGAAAGGGCTTTTTGTAAAAGGCAAAAGATCTGAATAGCTGAAATAAAGAAAAACTACGGAATATGAAAAGGTCTATTAAGAACGCCACTCATTGAAAAAACTTTTTAAACAAAACTTCCTAATAGATCTTATAACTTTAAACGAGAAATTCTTGTTTGTGTATATTATATATATATATATATATCGAGCATCTTGGAAACGGCTCTAACGATTTGGATCAAATTTTATATCTAGAAAAAGTTTTGCTTTCCAAGTTTATTTGTATAGGTGTCTTACCCGAAAAAACGTGATTTTACACACACACACTTTTATATATATATATAATATTGACATGTGGCTACAAATGACCTGTATAAAAGATTAGGGCTTCGGACTATCATGCATTTTTTTCATGTTCGATCCCGTGTTTCCAATTCAATTAGATTTCGCTTATAACTTTAAAAGAGCCATAGGATAAGATTTTATTTAAGATTAAAAAAAAAAAAACTGCCGCGCAAAGTTTGGTCTCCCAGATATTTTATTTAATACTTGCCGCCTTTGACGACCAGCCGGTTCGCCAATCTTAATGTTCGTTAAAAGTTTCAGAATTAAATATTTTATGCAATTCCTACTTTGATAGCTTCTTCATCAAAATATTTTAAAACTTCAAATTTTGACTGTCATATAATTCACTCATAATATTATAAAGGCTTCAGTCATAACGTAATATATATCTCTCTAATTTTCTGTTAGCTCCCGTAGAATTTATCCTTTAAATTAAAGTGGAAATGATTAAACTGCAATTAATATAATAATATTTTTTACTGAAACAAAGCATTTTTATATGATTAAAGAAAACAGAGTCACTGGGCGTTTAAACTTTATGGGCACAAAAGATTATCTTTCTTAATTTATGTAATATCTCAAAAATTTACCAACAAAATTTTCTCAGATTTATCATGAGCAGATCGATTAATTAACAATGTTTAACTTTAAATGCATCAAACACTAAGAAAATAAAACGAATCTTTTAAAATAATCGGTATAAAAAAGGTTAAAAAAAACTGCTTGAAAAACGATGTACTTAAAACTATAAGCATATACAAAAAAAATATATAACTAACATAAATACAATTTAATTGCAAAATCATACAACTAACCTAAAAATAATTTAAATCGTCCGCATCCGTTGATAATACTTGTCAACAATCAGAATACAATACGCATGTGTGAATTTTCAATGTCAGTTACGGTAACGTAAAAGCGTAAATTTTTCAACGCCAGTTGGGGTAACGCTATGCGGATTAGAAATTTTTAATTTCCTTTATTCTGTTTTATTTTAATTCAAAAGAACTTCAAAATGAATCTGAAAGATCGATTAATTAACAATGTTTAATTTTAAATGCATCAAACATTAAAAAAATAAACAGAATCGTTTGAAATAATCCTCCGAAAAATTTTAACCCTAGCCTCATTAGCGTGGGAAAAAAAAACTGAAACCTTACTCATTTGGCGGTGGTAAAAATAAAAAGATTTTTTTGGCCGGAAAGTTAGTTAATTCTAATTAAAAATTCAAAAAAAAGGACCCCAGGTGCACATTCTCGACCTCCAAGGTATACATATACCAAATTTGGTAGCTGTAGGTCAAATAGTCTGGCCTGTAGAGCGCCAACACACACACACACACACACACACACATTGTGCTTTATATAAGTATAGATAATGTTATAAAATAGATGAAAATTGATAACAGAATACACAAAGAATTATTATATAATAAACTAACATCTGAGAAAGAAAAGGAAATATCTCTAACATTTGGGAAACTGTTTTGGAGGAATGGAGGTCTGTGAATTTTGATTAGATAATCAAAATCAAAAATCGCAAACCTCCATCACTTTATATCAAAGTTGGAAATAATATTAAACGAAAGTTTTTCTCCAAACATTACGGATTTCACCTTTTGAAAAATTACTGTTTTCTCTAAATCAGAAAACAATGAAATACACAGAGATCAATTCTCTAGAGATATTCATCAGTGGAAAAAAGACTGGAGTGAAAAATATTTATTCTAATCGGCTTAGAAGGGTATGTGTAGTGATACAACCATATTCGTTAAATAGGCTCGTAGATGGGAATTTCAATTTATAGCTATGCAAGTAATTGAAAAAGTAAAACTGAAAAGGCATCTGGTAAATTAAATTGACAAATTAAATTTTCATACTTTGAAAATTATTCATTACGCTAAAACAGCATTACATCACAATTTACAAAACATTCCACTAAATTTTCTACATTTAATTGTTCCCAGTACTTATTATTTTGTTTTCCAGTGTACTTAGAAGTCGTAAACCGAGAAAGTTGAAGCTATAAATTTAATATCACCTGTGTTAAAGCTTTTTGTAATCAGTGAAAGGTTACAGTGATGGGGAGAGGGGGAGAAGTGGTTTTTGAAACTTTCATTCAGAATATTTCTAAATAAATTATTAATGATAAAACACTTCATGTTATAAAAGATTATTTGCGTACCTCCATGTTTGAATCAATGAAAGGAATAAACATATACAAATTTACATTCTGAACAGTCTATCTGAAATATTGAAAATCATACAAATTATTCTAGTTAATTTTTCAACACCAGAATGCTATACCCTATAATTATAGACCTGATGAAAATATAATCATCGCAACCATGTAATTTTAGACCTGATTGAAAATATGGATTACTGTGAAATTGAAAATATTTCAAAATTTCAATATAGTTTTCTCAGGGAATGATTTATTTATTTATAAAAAAATCTCAAATTCAGACAGCATATATATTAGTTTTATTAATTAATGAAATTTTATCTTTAGAATAATAATTTAACTAAATTTCCTTCTCCTAAAAAAACTTTGCCAATTTTAAAAACGTATCGCCGTGCACATAAATTTCATCTATTTAATTCATAATAATTTCATCTATTAATTTATAAATAGTTATTACCACATTTGCTATTATAATTTCATATAAATTTACAAACATGTAAATTCAAAACCGAAGCAATTTTCATTGCTTCTGAATCGATTATTAGTTGTATCGCAATGCCCGAACAAACAAGGTGAAAGAAATGACACAATTCTTACTAGCTGCCTTTGGCGACCAGTTGATTCCTGAGAATACTAACTGCGTTTAATTTGAAAAATGTTTCGTGAAAAACTTGATATTCATGGTTTTCTCAGTAAAACATTTTTATCAATAGAAAAGAAAGCCTCATTATTTAAACGCCCTTACACCTATTCTGTTTATTGTGATTACATGAATCATTCAAATAGAATTAAGTAACATAACATTACAATATTAAAAGCGTGTCCGACGGTATAATATATTTTCTAACTGCATGTTGTTTCTCGCATTAATGAAAATTCATTTTCTTATTCTTGATCCAAACTGCGCAGACAATAAGCAGTCTTTCATCACGGGCTGTCAACAAGGGGGGGGGGGGGGGGAAATCATGCGATTAAAGATTTGACGAAACAATAAAAACGATTGGAATTTTATTTCATAGATTGTCGAAAATTATGCAAAAAAGATTTTTTAAAATTTGTGAAAATTCATAAAAATACTGCATGACAACTAAATTGTCATTTTTTGAATTTTCCAAATTGTAGCAGTTGCATTACTCTTATCTTCTCTTTGGATACTAGATGGCGATGCCTGATTAGGCCATCCCATAATGCATTGCGATTGTAATTAGAATGAGATGTGATACTGAACTGTAAAGCCGCGCGCGTGAATGTCTTGTCTTTGTGTTTGTTTAAGTGTGTGAATGTGATTATTAAAGAAATGTTTCCAACAGCATTCGTCCCGTTGCTTACTGCACAGATCATAATAATCTACATACCACCAGAAAATAAAATAATATTTATTTCTGTGAAATAATATTTCAGAAGATTATTGTGGGAAAATGTCAGTATTACCCTTACTTTTATATTATATTATATTATATATATATATATATATATATATATATATATATATATATATATATTAAGATTAACATTTCTCTGAGATACGCATTTTCAGCCTCTTAAAGAATTTCTTCGAAATGCTCCATTTTCATCACCCAAATTTAATAGCTCGGTATCAAACAGTCTGGCTTGTAGACCGAAACACATACTCCTTTATTAATAGGAAAAATAAGAGATTATTCGGACATTATTTGCAATCTATCCAAATAAAAATAATGAACATCCCAAATAAATCCTGAAATTTTTTAACAGGTTGTCTACATGCTTGCCATTTTAAAGTCTCCTATGGGAATACTTAATTCTAATACTACTTTTCGAGATTAAGTCATAACACCAAATTTCTTTACTCGGGTACCAAGTATTTTCAAAATTACGAAATTGTAAAATTTGGAAATTCTGATATTACAAGTAAATATATTATTTTTTTAAAAAAATGAATGATTTTACAAAATATTGTTTCCATTAAACTAAAATGTATGTTATTAAAACTAATAATCCAAATAAGTTGAAACTATTTTTAAGTTTTAAAATAATAATGAACTTGTTTGAATTATGGAAGCAAATAATCAAAAAACGAGATTTTACAGCTTTGACAGATTATGGGCACATATAATCTTTTAAAATTTTTAGAAAACGATTATGTAAAAAAAAAGAAAAAATATTACTTTCTTTCAAATGCATTTTTACTTAAAATTATGATAAGAATATCGAATTAATTCAGATGTTTTCAAATTCCTAAACCTCGACTGCATATAAACGAAAAACTGATTTCCTATCTCATTTTTTCGCTTTTGCATCGGCACTAAAGTACCTACAAAATGCTCTGATAGCAATTATGTGGGAAATGTCAGAGTCACACCTACAGAACGCACGAATACCGGAAATAAGCATGCGCACATTAGTATGCTGAAATCGTGAAAAAGTAGCTTCAATTATGATACAAGAAATTGGTTTTTCTCAGGGTACTTCGTTATTAAAGAATTTACCATCTATTTAGAACAGTGGATATGAGTAAAAGTATGATAAATATGTAGTATAAAATGAAAAGATAAGTTTTAAAAAAAATTCAACATAGTTCAGCTTTATAATGTTTCTTCAAAACTGGCGATCTTTTGCAGTTAAAATAACTTTCTTTTTCAATAAAGTATTCTTTGTATAGATAAAAAAAAAAGGATGCAGACACTTATACCAGCATAATTAAATCATTCATTTTTGCATGCCTATTAAATTAAAATAATTAAAAAGGGCTATTTTGAAATGATTTAAAATATATTGTTGAGTAGTAGTAATTTTAGAAGCTATTGCTGAAAAACGCCAAAGTTCAGCAAGATTTTTAATTAATTTAAAATCTCAAAAACTTATTTATACGCCAAATTTGACAGCTGTAAATGAAACGAACTAGTTTGTAGAACACAATACACTCACACGTCTTAATTATTAGTAGTCAATTACATTAATTACATATTCGACAGGGTACATCACGCGACAATATATGGAACCATTGTGCCAAGAACTCAATATAAATAAGGAACAAGTATTTAACAGTTTAACCAGATTTTAAATTTTATATCCGTTTTCCGAGTTAATGAACCTAAAACAAGTTTCAATTCTATAGCCGGTTTAAGAAAGATGCGAAATTAAATTTTAAATGAGATCAATCATATTCTTCTAGATATAAATACAAATAAAAGTTAATCTTTTTTTTACTAATTAAAATATATACTTTTGAATCTTTAGAAGTGTTTTTTTTTACATTATTAGAATATACCCTTTTTACAATGTCGATATTAGAATGCAATATTTGTTTTAAATTATGAAGTGGCAGTAAATGTAAAATTCAATGAAATAAGTGACATCATAAGTATTCATTTTCACATGTATCTAAAAATATTTGTAATTATGAAAAAACTTTTTATTTTTTACTTTAGTGAATTTTGATGCAACTAATTTTTAATTTCTTTTTTAAACTAAACTAAAACCTTTGTCTAATTTCTCTCACAAAAATTCTTTTTCAATGCCACTGAAATGTAGTTTAGATGCGAATAAAAAGATAAACTTATAATAGATAGAAATTTAGGGAAAAATGAATTGCGCATTAACGTTTCGACTGGCGTTGGACTGTCTCCATTGGCAAATTTTATTTACACAATGAAACATACGTAAGACAAAATAACAAGGCTTTAATGGAATTTGAAATAACAAGGCTCCTACCATTTGAAGCAATCATGGACATGAAGTGAAATTTAAATGATTTAACCGAAATAAAACCAATATCCAAGGCAAAGCAGCTGATCGCCAAAGTCGTCTAGTTTATCACAAAATATTTTACCAATGCAATAAATATGTTTGGACAAAAAAATTTCGATGAAATCAGCTCAAATGAAAAGGTGAAATTTCATTTCACTACTTTAAAATGATGATTAGTGCATATGACATTAAAAGTAGATAAAATTAATTAAAACATTCAGCTCGTAAGAAGTTTTAAAAAATAACATCAAATGGCTTTTTGTAATATATTCAAATGGTTTTAAGTAACCAAGTATGAATCTTTAGTTGATGATATAAAACGACAAAATAGCAATCAGAAGACAAAGGATAAGATTAGAACATAAATTAGAGTCATGAATGAAATGAATTCCCTAAATATCGATTCAACGAATCCATATCCATAGATTAAAAGAGTTTCAAAGCCTTCTTAAAAATGCATATATAAAAGAAGAAAATAAAAAAATATAGAATTTTATCAATTACTTATTGTCGACAGTTTATCAATTACTTATTGTTGTAGCACTCCAAGAGCTCTTAAACAATACGAGTTTGTGGGTATTCCCTTCCTTTTTCCAAATTTCTAAAGCAAGATTTTTTTAAACATGAATCTTAATACTTATATTAAAGGTTTTTAAGTGATAAATATTAGGATAACTAAAATAATAAAATTTTAAATGTGGATGCACTTGAAAAGAGTTGAATTCCGCGTCTAGAGCATAAATTTTTTTAAATTTAAATGTAATTTTAAACAAAATGATGAAATTCTAAACAATCAAATACAAAGCTTATCAGAACTTTTGAAATATTAGCCAATCAGATAACTGCAAATAATAGCTGTTGGATTCCTCTATTCTGCAATCGAATTTGAAAAGACACGAAAGAAATTAAAGAACAATATTCTGCAGTTTAAATGCTATTTGATTTCATTTGAATATATGTATGATATCTGATAATGAAATTTAAATCAAAAATTAAGACTGTCTTGAATATATAGCAAAAATATCTAGATAACAAGGTGTGCTTAAACATCTTTTTGCTTTACTTATTTGATAATTTGGCCCTACAGTGTTCCATTCGTTCAATAGCGCAGATCCGTAATGGCTGAACGAACATGGGCGCTGTCGCTGCCGAAATGGAATCCCAGGAAGTTCTTCTTTCTTCATAGATTGAAAGGGTCCGATGCGTCTTGCCCAGTAAAATGGCGGTCATACTACATCTTTCGACAGCACAAAAATATATTTCAACAGCAAACAAATCGTTACGGCATTTGTTACGCTATGTGGATTAAAATAAGTTCTAGCATATATTTTTAAAAACTATGTGAAATAGCAAATTATTTTTTTTAATTCCAAGTATTGAAATATCGCTCTGAGATTGAAATAATATGTTGTGCCACTAAAATTCGAGTACTTGCACTATTATTTTAATCTCATGAAAAGTGACAGTGCATAATTGAAAAACAAATGGCAATGCACTGTCAATGGTTATGTTTTGCAGAAATTCACTGTTATATGAAAACTGAGATTTAAATGGGTATTCCAGGCTCACATTAGGAGTCTCATTAGCTACGAGCATGAACGTGCTCAAAAGAGCAGACCTAAGATAATATAGCATGTGTTAAAAAGACATAATTTGACGTTAAAAAAATAACTTGTTCATAGAACCATGACAAATTGGATACGCATAGAAGATATGATTAATATTAAACAAAGCCAATATTCTTGGTGATTAAATTTGTCGTCTAATACAGATATTTACCATTGAAAAATTAAAAAGTATTTGTTTAATTTTAAAAAAAGTGTAATTGTAAAACATATTTATTATCTAGATGTGACAAAAATGAGATAATAAAAAAAATTAATAAAAATCGGTAATGAAATTTCAGCAATATCGGCCACATTCCCGCTTCTTAACCCAAATGACTTTAAAACTGTGATTTGGCATATATATTAAGATTAAAAATTCAATTAACAGAAATTCGATTTATTAAATTAATATTCATTTACTTTATTTAATTTATTAGCATTAAAGTTAAATAATGAAAATCACAAAACCATTTTTGGAATAAAGATATGAACAATGAAGTCATATCATAAAAGAAAAGAAAGAAAAAACAAAAGTCAGAAAATTCACAGGTCTTAATTTTACTTAACAATAATTCACGGTCTCGTACTTGTTCTTAAGCTGTTGAGCATCGCACGGCTCACACGTCAAGACATATCTAATTAAATTTTCAAACGATAAACCATCCATGCCTGAACAAGAAAATGCCTCAACAAAATTAAATTAAGACGAATCAACATTCACTCTTCACCCTTCTTGGCGCACTTTTTTCTAATCTCTGAAAACCTTTCTCAACAGATATGAACAGAATCGGGCATAAGATCATTTCTTCCGTAAAGAACACAACCATCAGCCATTGACTCCAGACAGCAGAAAAGAGCGCAAAAATTAAACAAGTAAAAGTAAACAACAAAAAATGCGGATAGAGAGAAAGAACGAAAGAAGACGTTACAATTTGGCGACCGTAATGTCGCGCTTTGGCGGTTGATCACCGATCATCAGCCGTTTCGCCAGAGTAACCATGGCAACGGCGATAGTGTGAAGAAACGCCGGAGAATGGAGCGAAGGATACGTTTGGCCACGTGACTCTCGGTGTGACGTTCTCCTTTCCTGGATTAGAGGAGTATGGAGAGAAACGGAAAAATCATCCACCTCAATGACGGCTAGGGTTGCTGCAGAAAGAAAGAGAGAGAACAAACGTTCACTTTTCTCAATTACATATGCATAAGAGAGCGGGGATGAAGGGTAGAAAAATAAAAAGATGGATTTAAATGCAGCCGAATAAAACGTTTTCTTCAAGCGTTATTTTAAACGATGTCAAGCTGAGGGAAATATGCCTCGTGGACGATTAATAGAAATGATGCTTGATGAAGTGTCGTCGCTGTTTAAGATTCTAGTGAACTTCGCCAGTCTGTCTCGTTTCATTGCAATTTCAATCTTTTTCATAAACGTGTTTTTTATTTTTTTGAGGGGAGGGGGGGGGGGTGGAGAGACGAGAAAATAGTAATTTCATAATCCACCAAATATTCTTCCTCTCTCTTCTGAGAAGGAATTTATCAGTGGGGTTTTAATTTAAGAATAACTACCACTATATGTGTTAGAAGTTTTTTTTTTTTTTAATCAGACTTAAAACATTATTTGTCAGCAAAAATAAAGCTCTTATCGTCCCCCCCCTAGTTAAGTTGTATCTTTCAAAAAGAAAAGTTTTAGTTTTAAATGTGCTTTCTTTTTAAAACTATAATTTTTAAATTCATCAAAATTAAAATAAAAGATTTTGCGTCCGTTCACATTTGAATCTTAATAATAATCGATGGAATTGATTACCAGAAAGAGAAATTTGTAATTATAAAATGTCGCCATTAAATATTTTATTCGGTTTTTAAAGCGCATCAGATATTTTAAGCATTTATGCGCCAGACCTTGATATAAAGTATAAATGTTTAAGATCAAATATAAGTTAAAACAAATGAAAAATTTACAAACATTCGACAATCAATATAAAATAAGAAAATGGCAAAAATCTGAATGGAATAAACAGAGAGATTTGATTTAAATGAATCTATAAAATCTTATATTTGTAAGATATTGAAATGAATTAGCGCACTTGAAATTAATTCTAAATGAATGCATAAAAATTTTTGTGAATGCATTTTAAATTCTTCAAAATTAAAGCAAGAATTCTGGAAAAAGAATTAGCCTACTAAGGACTACAAAACTTATTTTTATGAATAAACATCGCTTGTGGCTTTTGCTTAAACTACAGGTCAACAAAACGAATGTAATATAAAACGAGTCAATAAAAATTAATGTTTCAAATACATAAATCATAATAATCGATTAAACCAAAATTATTTTTAGGAACTCATTCATCAAAATAAAAAATTCCAATTCTAATAAAACTTTATGCAATTCCACGAAAATCATTATAAAAGTTGAACGCGCCCTCTTTTCTTGTAATTGTTAAAAATCTCTCAGGTTTTTAAATATGTATATACAATTTATGTTGTAACTATTATATTCGAGTTTTAAGAATCATAATCCCAACTGAAAGTTTTAAATTGATTTAAAATAAAGCTCAATTATATTCAAATTCTCAGTCAGATTCACCTTAATTATTATATCCATACAAGCTCATTTAAGAATTACAGTATGCATTTCAAAGTTATTCATTGTCATTTGCCAAAAGCATAAAAATTTATAACATTTTTTCCTTTAGTTTTCTCATATACTCCCTAATAAAGATGTAATAAAAAAAAATAAAAAAAACTTGGACCTTCGGAAAAAATGCAAGCGCATCCTGTGCACTCAGAATATGGGTTTCAGGCTTCGTAGTATAAGTGAAGAAACTATTATTTGCCTTTTGAACGCTTTTTTTTCTTGGTAGCAAGTTCGTATACCAAATTACCACGGCGCTTCTCAATTAATGTGTTTACATATATGCACGGACGACGCATTTTATTCAAAACTTAAGAAAAATCTACGCTTTAAATGCTAAAACTGTAAATCAAATTTCATTTATCCAAATGAGCTACTTTTTTTTAAAAAAATTTCAGATTTACATGTGTAAGAAAGTACAGATAGTCAATCATCAGTCGGATATGGTTCAAAATTTGATATGGATCAACACTTTAGATGCTAAATCTATAAACCAAATTTTATTCATCTAATTCTTTGCGCTTTGAACTTATCCTGTTCGAACAGCCAGACTTCTTGTAAATGCATTTCATTCACATTTGAAAAACCTATTTATTTTGTATTAAGATCTCACACCTAATTTCATCCGTCTAGCTCAGATAATTCTTTTCAGTTAGTTTGTTCATAGACATAATTCCCAAAAATATGTTTTTCAAACTCAGATAAGTTTGAAACGTAGAAAATGGTCAAAATCTCGAGTTCGAATTTTCTAACGATTACAATACTTTTTCTTTGTATACTCTATATACGGCAATGTAATAATAGTATCAATAAATTACAAAAAAAAAAGTATTAGAGTGTATTTCCCGGCTTAGAGGACTAAGACAAGCTTGCTCTAACTTAAAGCTTGCTCTAACTTTTTACTTACTTAAACGGAATTCCTAAAATAAATTCGCTTTTTTTTAAATATTTTATTCATTTATTTATTGGGATTATAGAAGCTCGGTCAGTGGATTTTAAGGACAAAAGAGCCAAATTGTGCCAAGCGTTTTAGAACCCAAAATAACAATTTAACAGCAAAGTTCAATACATTGCAAATATATAATCGATAAAGAATTCACAGGCTAGTGACGAAAAATGCATTCTCTCCGTCTTTTGGTTTCTATCCTTTGGCTAAGAACCGCAACCACAGTATCAATAAGCAGGAAGTTAGAAGCATTTTAGGGATCCTCGGGCTTCGAGTATATTTTAAGACGCACAATTCCTTATAACGAAAAATGAAAAGAGTTAGTTCCTACTCTGACCCACTTTACAGCCGCGACTGCAGTGATAAAAATTTGCGCGATAAAGGTAAAATGACCTTTGCGCATTTGCCAAAAAATCGACATCACTTCAACGTTCAAAACACTGAGCAGCTTTTATGATGGCGACGGGTTGAGCTACTTTTTTGTGTAGGGTTTAAATTATTTCGAAAGCACTCTTTGTTTTACGGGTGGAAGCGCTGCGATGTGCATGCAGTTTCAAACGTTCCGACTACTCTACAGTCATGCACGCTCCACCCAACACAGAAGTTTTCAACTTCTTCCCTTGAAATTTAAACTATTTAATCGTTTTTTTTTCCCCTCTCTATCGTCGCTTACTTTATATATTAAAATGAACGAAATTCTTCAATACTGCTAAATATCTAGCATGAGCATTCTTGAATTATGTATTCCGAACCCAAACAAGGTCATGAAAAATTCAATATAAGCTTCCCTCAGATTAATACTTTAAGGGGGAAAAAATCAGAAAACAAATTAAAATATTTCATTAAAATTAGTTGCCTCTGGCATTCAGCTTGTCGTCCGGAATACTAACCTTTCTCGTTATTAAATTATTAATATGGAACACGTTAAGTAAAATTTCACTTTGTTATTTAATAAGACTGAAAAATATGAATTAAATGGAATCAGTCTACTACAAACACTATCCTGGCGAATTAAAATGTGTATATATTACTGTTAAAGTGTATAATTTTGTTGTTTCATAGAATTTCTAGTTATATTATGAAATAAAATGTTGAAATAAATATCTAATAATAATATTAGTAATTATTTTGACATTGCAAGTAATACTGATTATTTGTCAGACGATGGAAAACCTTATTTTCGAACTCAATCAGATTTTACTTAACGCCTATTTTCATCACTTTGACCTCTTGAGAGAATAGAGACTTCAATGACATGGCGAACCCTTTTCCAAGCATTTCTAACTATATTTTGCATATCAGTTAATTAATAAGTAAAGAGTTGAACGAAATGCAGCTGTAAAAGTGTTCAATAAAGTTGTTTGAAACATTTGTACATCGGTTTGTTCATATTTGACAAAAAATACTAACTCCTACTTCTGTGCCATGTACGTTAGCGCATTATATACAACCAGATGCTACAATTGAAAATAATCAAACGTTTCTTTTGTTGAATGCAGTATAGCAAATGAAAACTGAATACACAAATACATATTTCTAGTATTTTAGTAATAGCTGGCATAGGAGTCTGAAAGATCAAGATAAAAAAAATCAGTTATGATGAGATAATTATCTAATTATAAATAATGATAATATGACAAAACATTTAATTACAAGTCCCTTCCAGAGAGTTAGTTTTAGCATATCATATATAAAAAAAAAATCAAAATAAAAAGCAATTATAAACGAATAAACAAAAAAAAAATACGCTTATGAACATAATCTAAATACTACTTAATCATAAAATGTCAATTCTAATATTATCAAGCAACATCTTTTTTTAGAATTTTAAATTAGAAAATAGCAAACTTTTAAGAGATAATTAATTAGAATAACGATTTGACATTTAAATAATTGAATTTAATTTGAATCAATTTAATAAATTAATGAAAGTAAACAATAAATACACTTAAAAAGCGTCGCAAAAAATGTATCGAGAATTCGGGATCCCCTAATGCTCTTGTAATAAACTTGTCCTCCTAATTATGTAATAACGGGCCTCAAACACTTCTACTTTCCTATTTGATAAATCCACCCTGAATAGAAAAATTCAATTTTTTTGCGTTTTATTAAAGCATTTTTATTTATTTTTCAAATTTTTGGCGCACATATATAAAATTCTTTTTTACAGCAGCCGCATGAAATCTAAACTACAATATTTACAAAGATAATGTATATGTTAAAAATATTTTTATTTATTTTTAAGCAGTAATACACAATAAAATATATTCTTCATGTTTTCAAGCTAAAGGATTTCTTTCCCCATGAAAATAAGTTAAATTTATATTCTGAACTTTTACTAATTTTGTGACAATTTTATGTGGGCTTTTCCCTCCTTCTCTCGTACTAATTCAAAGTTATAATCATGCGCATTATTGTATCACAACGCATTTTGTCAAGATTGCCAAAGTAATCTTAAATAATTAGTAAAAACTCAGTATCTTTCTGAAACTCATTATTGTACAAGAAGTGCGTATCATGTGATAGATTAAAGTAGGTTCCAATTGAACAGTAATCAGAAAATGATATTCCCGATTGTATAATATCCAATTAATCTTGCGTCGACCAATTTTATTTGAAATCAAGGAATCACAAGATATCTTGTTACTGCATAAAACTTTTGAAGACAAAACAGGAAAAAAAATAAATAAAGAAAGGAAGGAAGGAAGAAGAAATAATAGTAAATTATGTAAATTATATCTCTAAATTGAAAAAATAAACTGTTTGAAAATCGGTTTAATTATGATAATTCATTTTTATATAATTTTCTGAGCTAATTCCAAAGATGAAATCAGTTCTTTATAATAAGTAAACAACGATTTTATATTTTGAATGTAATAAATCAAAAATATTTTGACATTTTTTATTTAATCACCTTATACGTACATGCTTTTGCATAGATATTTTAACTCTGTCACGATTCACATGATTAACGAAATGGGTTACATTTACTTATAGTCGCTACTCCCTCTTTCTCAAAATTCCTTTTCGTGAAACTGCCCGGTCATCATGATTTTTCAATAATCAGCAATAATCAACCATCCTAATATCTCACCTTCCCTACATCCGCCTTCCCTTTGCTATAAATTTAAGTGAAATCTTTGCACCTAAATATTCAAATTAATAATTTCTAGTTTTCAAATTAATAGCAAAAACTAAAATGAACTTTCAAGATCTTATTATACCATAATATCTGAAATGGGTCTTACGAGTTCCTATAACTTTAATTTAAAAAAGAGGGGGATTATTAGTTTGATAGATTTCTAAGCACTTTTTTTTTATTTATTTATTTCACTTTCAAATTTTTAAGCAACAAAAATTTCACAGTTCAAAATTTTTATTCTTCGTCATTTTCTTGATGTTAAATTCAACAAATACTCTTCTTTTAAGCTTTGCTTTAAATAAGTTTGGAAAAACTACTTACAAAAGGTATTTAAAACATTCTCTCCCTCTCTCTCACTCTTTTTTTTTTTTTTTTTTTTTGCGATATTTTAAAAAAATTATTTCATGAGGCTTAAATTTTTATGAAGCTGTTGAAGTAAAACCTTCTATGGATTAATTAGATTTTTTCTTTGAATACTTTTGACTACATTTTTAAATTGTCTTTCTCCCCCAATTACCAAATTATAAGCCAAAATAAGCAAATTTTCCCCACAAAATTAGAATTACTTCTTTATTTTTATTTTTCTATTGTAAACACAATTATAGCAGAAATAATGCAGTGGATTAATACACCTTTTAAAGACCATTTCTCTCAACTACAACACAAATTAGAAGTAAAAAGCTCTTCGACTCTCAGCTTGAATTTGTTTACACGTAATAGTACCAACAATGAACAATGAAAGACGTTGATCTGAGAGTAAAGAAAACGGCAGCAACTATAAGAGGAATTATGAAAGGAGGAGAGGCAAGCACCAAAAAGTCAATGATTATTTCTTAATTTGTTTTTCTGGTTTTACTACTGTTTTTAACAGACGGCTTTCCACTTTGGATGAAACTCAGAAATAAAGAATATCTTATTCTGACTTAAATGGAATTCATATAAAACAAAATATTATTTTAAAATATTTTTTTTAAAGTTCATATAAATAACATCAAGTGGTTCTAAAATAGCAAAAATTCATACACAATAGACTTTTGATTTGGAATAAAATTATAAGTAATGGAATTATTTTCCAACAATCAGTACCCCAAAAAGACTTTCAAAAATACCAATTGTTCTCAAGACAATTTTTTAGCTTATACCTAAGTAATAATCGTACAAAAGCTCTAGTTTAGAGTGAATGAAAAATGGAATCAAGTAGAGATTCAAGAATAAGAAAATGCAACGACATCAGTCGTTTTTTAAATTACGGGGGAAAGTAAATAGTCAGTAGAAAAGCTTATAATAAAGAGAATAAATTTAGTATTTTCGGAAGCAAAACAATTATTCCATACGTTTCATGGAAAACCCATCTGAAATGGTCTCTCCAAAACTTTCTCGCATACTCTCTAATAAACTTGTCATGTCAAAGAGCGCCTTATATGGCATTGGCGTACAATAGTTACAAAATATTTCTTTGGCGTGAATTTAATATCTTTACTGTATCTATCGTGTCATAATTAGAAAGTTTTTTTTTGTTTAAATTTCTAAGCGAATTTTTTTGCATTGCATCGCCCGTATGCGATTAATAGTATACAAAGCATCGACTATGTGCTTTGGACACATTTTTCTCAACCGATTGAAACAAAGATTTCATACAAAACTGAGCTTGTAGTCTCAAAATCCCGTAACTAATTTAAATAGTCATTGCATTTTTGAATTATCGCGTTTACATGTTCCGGAAACTACAGACAGACAGACAATCAAACTTTTGCTGGCTTTTGCTCACAATTCGATATGTGCATCGAATTTTATCTACATAATTCTTTTGTATTTATCGTGTTAACTTAAATCAAACAGTTGGACTTTCATTAAGTAGATATTACTCAAAATTAGACAGAAATCAGAACATTTGGTGTAAGGACCATATACCAAATTTCAACTGCCTAGCTCAAAGTATTTTTGAGTTATCTTTGTCACAGACAGACGAATATTTTCCAAAAATGTGTTTTTCGAATTCGGGAAGATTTAAAAACTCATCAAAATCTCGAATTAACATTGTCCAGCTCCAATTGATTTCTATCATAATTTTTTGCTATTAAAATTATCTCTGTTCAGTTCATTCTAATCAAATCTGAAATATAAATTATTCCAATACAGTTCCATTATCACTAATTATCAAGTTAATTTATCATAGAATATTCACATGATGATGATGTCGTGTCCGCGTTACCACGGATTAGTTTAGTTTAGTTTAGTTACATTAACGTCCCGTTTAAAGCAACACGTGGGCTATTTTGGGACGGACCTCGTAATTTTGAACCGCGGTCAGATGACGAGGACGCGTTACCACGGAAAGGGGTTGCAGTAGCTTCTGAGGGTAAAGACCCCTGAGCACCCGAGGGCAGAAGTCTGACTTCTAGCTCATATGAAGATGAAACTCACACATTCACTTGCACAGCCCCTTTTTACAGGGGGGCACATTCACACACCTCACAGGTAGATAAAGTCAACCATCTAACTCTCCGACCCGCCCGAAGGCACACGGATTTAAACCATAAAACTGAATGACCGGACCGCCGCTACAGCAATTGGCGGGAACTGTAGTTGAGTCCTAAGGGCCATCACCGGTCACGGTACAACCCTTCCCGAAGGAAGTACGTCCCGTCATCGATGGGAGGAGTTAGATCCCCCACCTATTAGTGTTCCCTCCAGGGTGGCGAGATCCAACCACCATGCCGGAAGCATCTCATCCTCATTTCGAGGTGCCCCCCGGTGGGTAGAGCACAGATAAAGAACAACCATGCCCGAACAGGGATTCGAACTCCGAACGCCCAGATCACAGAATATTCACATAAAAATTATATATTAATTTGTTTCACAATTTTTTTTTCAATTCCTTTAAATATATCAGTAATTTATATATATATAACTTATAATATTTACAAATGTAAGACAATATGTTAATGATAGCTTTAATTAATATTTCAACTTTCATTAATGAAACACAGGCAGTATTTTCGAAAATAACTTCATATTTCATGACAATACCTTCATACCTTTGAAATTCAAACATCGATTTGATTCTTTTCTGTTTGACCAGTCTGGAATCGGCTTTATTCTTTACAAAGTGAAAATCTGTTTAGAATTCAGTAATTTGAAATTCAAGGACAGGCGAGGAGTTCAAGCGATACCTCGAAAGTAAATAATAATAATGAATAGAAAAACTAATGGTTACATTATCTCACCTACTACTTGTTTTTCTTGGCCTATCCCACAAAGACAAAAGGAGACTGAAGACTTTAATGATACCTACAAACAATAAAAAAGAAATATAAGAAAAGATCAAAATTGAAAAAACTCGAAATACAGTTTGAAATGTAAACCTGAAAGCAAATACGTAATGAACTCTAATAAAAAGGACATTTCTTTTAAACAGATATTGGGATGTTTCAATGAAAGCGAAACATCAAAAGCATTCGTGAATATATATATATATATAAGATATTTAAATGAAAGCTTCGTAAGTAGGTCAATAGTAAACATCAATTTAAATGTACTACTAATCAAGTGCTTAGCAACAACTTTTATCATATACTTATCTTGATAAGTAGTATTATATATAGAAAATTAATACACATAACAATTAACTTTTTAGAGAAAAAATATATAAAGTGTTAAGTTTTGCATAATTACGGCTGAAATAAAACAATTACAGCAAATTTATTGAATCCTTTCTATTTTCTTTCCGAATTAAAGATATACCATGGGATTAAACCGGATATTCAAATTATAACTGGATTATCATTCTATATTTCAGATAGAAAGAAAAACGACGTCTAAGGATCAGGAGGACGATTATTTTCAAAGCAGATTTTCAATAATTCGATGCTCATCAAGTCATTTCACATGGATGTCAGTAACTTTAGCATTACAAAAACAAGAAGATTTTGAATTAAATTTTGCAATATTTATTGTATATTGTAGAGTTTGATTCGCTTTGAAACATTTTGTGTAGTAAACGTATGCTCTGCTCTTTAAACACGTTTTTAATTTTAACTAAACCGATATTTTCTCTAAAAAAGAAGTCCTCAGAACTGATATTTTGCTGAATTAGTGAGAGTTTACGATAGGTTGAAAACCTGTAACTAATATATTACAATGCGTTAAACCATTTATGGGAATTAATATTGAGTATTAAAAAGGTGGAAAGAACCCTAAAATATTCGACCTTTATATAGAAGCATAATTATATCTGCACTAAAGACATTTTAGTTTATCTTATATCATTTGTAATTAAGGACTTCGCCATTATTTTTCCTTTAAGCCTTCTTTTTATTTGCGAACATTTCTAAAAAATAACGAGCAGCATAGTTTTGAAAAAAAATGTAGAGATTCTTAATGGCAACAACAAACACTTATAAAAAATATTTGCGATAAACTAACACGCTAAACAGTCAAAATTGGTTTCACTGTACTTACGCAACTCGCTTTAACAAAACTGTTGAAAGCAAAATAGGAAATTACTTAGAAAATCATGGTTTCGAGGAATTTATTATATTCAATGGAAAAAAATTTTAAAAATTAATTTTTAATTCCAAAATTTAGTTTGTTTTACAATCAGAGTTAAAACATTTAACAGAATCAGAATTATATGTTAGCAGAATCAACGCCCCTTTTATTTAAAAAAAAATCAATAAAGTATTTGAAACAACATTTGTAAAGATATAAAATATTTAAAAATCTAACAAAAAACAAATGAAAATGCCACAATGAAAATGACTCTCAGCCTATTTTTACTAAAATTTACAGTAACAATGCAAAAGGGCGCTTTAATAGCCTGTGGACTATTAATAAAGATGCAAAATGGGGGGGGGGGAGTCCTCACTCTAATATACTGCAAAAGTCGATTTCAAAACCGGATCTCTACATATTTCACCAATAGGCATTGTACATCTCTCTCTCTAAAACTCTAATTTATAAGAAGTCTGATTTCGTAGTTTGTGTTTACGAAAATAGCTTTTACTTACAACATTGAGGAGTTTTCATAATAAACTTTTTTTTATATTTTGGGTTTTTTTTAAAAGAATATAAACAGTTATTTAAAAGAAAATGCTTTGTAATTTGATCAAAAATAAATGAGAATATTCGAGAAAAGATAAATTTTATTAATATAAAAATAATTTAATGGAAAATAATCAGTGAGAGAATCCGGATCTTATCCCCCTTCTATTATTGCAGATCATTTAATCAAATATTAATGTTTGTTTGTTTGTCAGAGTACCAGAAAAAGCGAGTGACGAAAATAAAATTAAACCAAGGTGGCACAAACAAACAGATTAATTTCACTAAGAAAAAATTCCTTTTTGTTACGCGTGAAAGAAAATCAAGGAGTCAAAAAAGCTGGTCACAAATAAGCTTATACTACTCTTTCTCTTTACTAATTTTGTTTGTAGAGAGAAATGAAAATAGTATCAAAAGTAAAAATAAAAGCAGCACAGCACAAATAAATGAACAAAATAATGAAATCAGTGTTTATAATTAGTAATGTTTATTAAAAATCTACTTGAAACCCATTTAACTGCTCAGTTCGTGTGTCGAACGTGCATCGAGATATTGCAGAAATTTTGAGGAAACCATAAACATGCAAAGCTTTCTATGGATTCTTAGATGATTGATTATTGCAACACATTCCTTAAACAAAAGGTGTTCTCTAATTAGGTAAGCGGGAAAAAAATGAAACAGTTAAATAGCAAGAGGCAAGGAAAGGACTTGACTATCTTTAGTAAGGAATCCAAAAATTAACATTCGCTATTAATCTAAATTAATATCCGATCAACATTAATATATAAAAGAGCTTAGTTATTTGTATATAAGAACGGATATAAATATCAATATGCAGAAGGAACATCAAAATTTAACAACTACGCACTTCGATAACTTAAATATATATATAAAATAAATGAATATATATGTAATATATAAATATATAAAGAATTCATCATCTGATCACTATAAGCATATAATTACAAATAAAATTACAAGTCTAAAACAATTAATATATTGAAAAGTAAAATCAAGCTTTATGTGCAAATTAAATAAATTGACAAACATCTTAAATTTATATCTTGGTGATATCTATTATATTTACGATCTGTTTTGAAACTACATTCCTAGTTTAATTAATATATTTTCGAAATATTTCACAGTCCCAATTTTTTTATTTAAAAATATTACGCTTTAATCCTGTTTTCAACCTAAAAAAAAGAAATTCCTACAGGATAACAATTGTGACTACGGCTTCTTACCTAAATTTATTATACCTTCTAGTGATTTAAAGTGCAAAGCAAATATGAAGCAAAGCAAAATAGAATAAAAGCTGAACAAGTTTAAAATCTATACAGAATAATCTAATAAGAACCATTTTAAATTATAGTTTGGGAACATGTTTAAATGTCCTGTATTGGCAGCAGGTACCACAACCTTGTTCAGCATGTCAGGTCGATTTTACCGTGGTTCATATTTTAACAGAACATCCTGTTTTTAATCACCTTGGGTTACGTTATCTTGGAGCGTCAACTTTAAACATGCGCGGCATGGTAGGATAACATCCTCGTCTGCACATTTTTAAATTTTTAAAGGAAAATGGATTTTTGCATCTTATCTAGTTTCATTTATTCCTTTTAAATTGACTGATTTTAATTTTTTATTACTTTGTTCGTTGGTAATCGTATATAGCGACCTCTCTATATGTTGTATTCAATTTTTAACATTTACAATACAGTGTTTGGCGCAGTATGACTAAATATAGCTCTTGTTCCATAAATTCCAAACTCAAATCAAACTCTGGAGCAAGTTAATTTTGGCAATAAATTGTAACTAATCTGAAGAAAGGCTCCAATTTGAAAAGACTGTGAAATAAACGCATTTTTATATTACTATCCAGATAAGAAATTATGCAGACTTTCAAGACTCGGTCACAACGCAAGAAGCTCAATACTAATCCCGCCTAAGCAGCGTCCGACTTAACATGTCAGATGTGACGTCATTACAATCCAGGAAGATTTCCTGGCAGGGAAACATGAAATCAATAGTCGCCATAGCTAATCGCGTTTACAGGACCCCATGCAGGGCTTAATTGCACTACAGATCCGTTTATGGATATTGTGAGCTAATTAGGTTCGAATTCCAGACCAAACAAAATGATTGCGAAACCTGGATTTCTAAACTAAGATTCATTACTCAGATGCAAGAAAACGCGAAAAATATATATGGTAGAAATAATTTCAATGGTTCGACTTTGAAACAAAGTTATACAGAATAGTATTAAAACTTTAAAATAAATAATAATCAAAGTTTGAAGGAGATTCGAACTTGTAATTTGCAGCAAAGTGATGTTACAAGTTTGATTCATCTGCATCTATTTTAATTATAATTTTAAAATCGACTCCTTCTTATATGATACCGATAACATTCACAGAAAGAAAATGTATTTAAAAAAAATTATGTACACCCAATACATAGAACGCGAATAAAATATAGTAGCTAAAATAAGTTAAAAAATTTTTTGTAAAATATACTTAAGAATATTTTGAAAAGAAAAGTATTTCTAAAGAAAAAAAAATTACGGAAATAAAATTATTATCGATAAAAAAGATAATTTAAAGGATCTTAAGGTGATGTAAATGCAATCCGAAGAAATTCAGAAAAAAAATATGTAAAAATATCAATTAATTTTAAATTAAATAATTAAAATTTTTAAAAAACCTTTTCCAATACCCAAGTAGTTAGAATTGTCAAATTCGTTAGCTCTAGATCCAACAGTCTGCTCTGTACAGTGTTTAGCACAATTTTTATAATGTATATCACAATTCATGTGCATTTAATAAATTTACACTATATCATACTAAAAAAGTAGAGAAAAATAGTTATATCTTAATTAGCCATATCAATATTAAATCTAGATTAAGATCTTAATATTTGCTTGATGGTGTTTTTTTTTCCGATATACAAAAATAAATTCAATTTTTTATAGAAAATACTTTTAAGAATCTAATGGAAACTAGGATTTACCATCATTTACAAAAGTGTGAGTAAATATTATACTAAGAAAACTTTTAACCTATTTTAAATAAATGAATTTTTCCAAAAGTAAATCGCCAACATTGATGATTTGATTTTAAAGCATTCTAAATAATTTATGAACTGTTTTCAATTCTGAATCACACTATAAAATTTTGGATTTGAATATGGATTTGTTCAAAATAATATCACATAAATATAAAATATCACACAAATACCGATTTAAAACATCATTTGTTTATTAAATAGTTTTCCTCGGTTATGAATATGCGAATAAATGCAGCAAGGTTAAAATAATAAATTAATATTTTTTTTTATTTACGTTATAATATCCTTATATTTAAATCAATAATACTTAGTTCTATGTTTTAAACAATATTAATCAATATCAAATTGAGTTAAATATCTAAATACCAGGACACTTTTTCCAAATTACAAGGTGGATTAGAAAACGGAGTTAAAACTGATTAGAAATGCCAAAACTCCTGATCAGTGACAAAGAAATCCGTATGGTTAAGTGTCATCATGATTATGTTTAAGAAATTCCACTTGTAAAATGATAAATAAAGAACTCAAATAATTTGCGTTGTGAACCGTAAGTTACAAATTATAATAAATATACAATACACAACTAGTTTCTTAAATAATTTAAAACAGTGTCTTTTAGAGGGATACAATATTTTGAATTCAGTTTTTAGAGATTAGAAAAAAGTAATAATGATATCTTTATTATAATTTCAATAGAAATGTCAACATTTTTTTTATTAATTAGTGATAAGCAATGTATTGCTACATAATTTTTATTTCCATTAATATTTAACTTTATTTATTTCGGATGCTTCATCACAAATAAAAGTTTAATAAATTAATAGGAAAGTAGTCAAATACTTTTTCATTTTTAGTGAGTTTGGAAAGCATTCACTTACAGAGTTTTTTATTAATTAATGATATGCAATGTATTGCTATGTAACTTTATTTCCATTTGTATTTAATGTTATTTATTTCAGATGCTTCATCACAAATAAAATTTTATTCAACCGATTGGGAAGCAATTAAATTCTTTCACATTTGTAGTGAATTTGGGGAGCATTCATTTACAGAGTTTTGAAATCTATTTAAACCTATTGTCATAAAACAAACTCATTAATATTAACAATATTGCATAATGTCGGTATCATTTGAGAAAAAAAAATCTTAATGAAGGCAACAATCCTAAAAGAAAAGCCCCTAAAGCTTGAGGTTTCAATCAGATAATAGAATACTAATAGGTAATAATAACAAAAATTAATATTTAATATCCATGCATATAGTTTAGATCCTGAAAGTATTTTCCACTGAAAAAAATAATCATCCCCTAAAAAAGTTCAGTTCGTTTTGTTCATTCAGTTATGGAAAATTGATTTATAAAATGCCAAGTCTGGATAAATTTATGAACAAATATGATAGATTGAAAATCTATTAAACAACAGCCATAAATCACCAATTTTTACTTTTTTTTTTCCCTTACATTCTAGCACATAAAAAACTATTAAAATCGGTCTTGAATCAATAGACGACCCATTTATATATTCTGCTCAATATTCAAACCCTAATCTCAAAATGTATCAATGCATTTCCCTTATTTTATGTCAGGTACACAGAATTTCAGCTGTGATAAATTCTAATCGATAAAATAGATAATTACAAAATACTGGTTCCAAACTGAAAAACGTTTTTATGCGCATTTGGCAACTCTGTTACGAGAACATTCTCCAAACAAATGAGGAAGTGGCGATACTTACAAAAAATCAATACAAGGGCAGTGGTTATGGGAAACAAATGTTCTTAACATGTGGATCGCCACGTCACTCAAACACAGGTGACACAAAATACGACACGCTCTCTCTATCATGACTCGAAAGAGATGAGTTGAAAAAAAGGAATTACAAAACAGGCCATAAAGCCTTTGAACGATTCGTTGACTATCTTTTCATATATGGAATGTTATTAAATTGTTCGATATGGAGTTTTTCTTGATCAGGATGTCTAAGAAATTAAAAGGCAAGAGTTCATGAAGTCATTGGCAATTTGTTATCTAATTATTTAAATCATATCAGATGTATTTTATTACACAACTAGATTTTATGAATAATGATCAAGACTTTAAATTTAATAAATATACTGAAATGTTTGCACATCAAAAGACTGCAACCACTGCTGCTCATAATTTCGTATCACCGTTACTCATATTTTAATGATTAAATATATTAGAAAGAAAAAATCTTCCAGCATTTAACATTTATATTTTTTCTTACTAAATCAAAAACAATAAAAACATATAAATTAATAAATTTGTAGAATTATTTCGAAATAATAATAACTATCAACAATCACTCAATCGCTATTTTATAGTCAGTTAATTTGGTCGAAAAATTTCTTTATCCAAACTGTATTATTGGTGTATAATATAAAAGATAAAAATAATAATAAATCATGATTTTCGAGATTTCCATGACCCATAAGTACACCAATGAAGGTTATTCAATATGCCTTGTAGGGATAAATCAACAGATTTGAAAATATTCAGAAAAGAAATAATAATTCTTCCATCACAAAATATCATGACGACTCAAAGAATTTTAAAAAAACTGATCTCATTTTGTTCATAAAAAGAAACTATTTAAAATTATCGCCAAAATAGAAATTTTTAAAAATTAAGGCAAAATTTTAACGAAAAATTATTTGCTTCATTTCACAATATTTAGATAAACTATTAAGAGTGACTCTTGACATTAGTGTGAAATTTGATTGAAAATTATAGCAATAAAAATTATCAGGTAAAGGAATCAAAATAAGAAAGTATTCTTAAAATATTTGTAAAAATCATTATAATAAAAGAAATTGCATACTCACAATTCTTATATGAGCTTAGCTGACATGATATATTTATTTTAAAGACTGGTGTGTTTTTTTTAATATATATATATATATATATATATATATATATATATATATATATATGCAAAAGTATGCCTGTCGCTCACACACGTTTCAATCAAAAAATCTAGGACAAAAACTGATTAAGAGCTATTACTTTTTCCACATACATAGACAGTCCAGCTCTCTGCCATCAGCGTTGAAGCTATAAATAGAATAGATCCTGCTTATTCCCGTACAGATCTTAGTCGTCACATGGAATTCTTGTGTCCTGGGGGAAATGCAAGGGTGGGAACACTTTATTTAAACACAGGAATAATATTTATTATTCTACTGAAGTGATTTGTGATGTCGATATTTTGCAGCTTTGTCTTAGTGAGGAATAAAAGGAGTAATTTTGAAAAGATTATAAACATAGAAGAACATTTAATCATCGAATAAAAAACTGGAGTAGTTCCCAAATAATGCCCTGTAAATGGAAATCTTCCTAAATTCAAATTTTTCTTTATCTAATAAAATTAATAAGTTTTAATCTGAACATAAGAGAGTATTATTTTAAGTAAATATTCACAATTTAAACAGAAATATTTACATAACATATTGTTTTATATCTGATAGCGTTAAAAATATAAATCAAGAATTGTGTAAATATAGTTTTTACACATTTGTTCTATAATGTTAAAAGGAAATCTTTCATTTCGAAAGTTTAAATTAAAGATTAAGTGTACAACGTTCCAAATTGCCTTCGCACCTCGACATTTTTTTCATTCAAATTAATACACAATTTCATAGAAAGAAACATCGCAATGTAAACATGTTTTTCTAAGTGTCCAACAGGAATATGTCACATATCGATATTCAGAAAAAAATATTAAATATTTTATTGCTTTATTGCGCTTTCTCTCACACAAAAACACGCACGCACGAACGAACGCATGCAGAGGCTGCGAGCATTTCGTTTTGAAAGCCCATCTCAAAGACTTCATTCTTGTAAGTATTTATCTGATGATGCCTTACAGTGGAACTAAATTTTGTGTTATATTTATATGTGTACTGTTTTTATTCGCGAGTTTTTATTTCACAAATCAATTAAACAAATAAAATTTTAATCAAATAAATAAAATTTAAATTAACAAATAAATCTTTTAATAAAATTTAAAATTTTAAACGCAAAGAGAAATTCTTCTATAGCAATAAAAAAAAGAAGAAAAACTGATATCGAATTTTAAAAAAGTAGCATATCTAAATCTTTAAAACGGTGTGAATTCAACGTTACAAAACCATTTTGATAAAAAATGAAAATTGCACAACAGAAAATAATGATAGAATAATTGAGAGATTCTGCATAGACAGATACAGACAGAGACAGATATGCATGTATAAATAGAAATGGCACAATGTAATGGGAAATTCAATTGTAATGGTTATCTGATGCAGGAGTATAATATGTTCTGAATCCCCTCCCCGAAAAAAACAAATTCTTAACACTCAAAAAAAGTGAAAAAAAGAAGAAAATATTTGGAAGGATATGAACTTGCTTTAAGCTGCGAAAACAATTTTTTAAGAAGACTCGAACATCTAGCTCGAAACTATGCAGAATGACAATATTTTACGTTTGATTCATTTCATGTTTAAAATTTGCTCTTAATTATAAAGCAATGATAACTTGCACATAAGCAAATGTATTTAACGTAATTGCAACTTATATAAATCCGCTAACTAAACCAATAGAGAGCATTGTGGTAAATTCTACCCAAAAATATTTTCAAAAATTTATTACAATTAAAGAAAAACTTAAGAACCTAAAATTTACGTCGTAAAAAGTTTGTTTTTCCAATTTTAAAGATATAAAATGGATTTTGTGCAAAAATACTACTAAATTAGAAGGATTTTTTTTTGTTTAAATTTGAATGAAAAATTTCAAAATGTTAAATATTCTTTCCACGAGAGCATCTATAACATAAAACATGATGGCGAGCAAATTACGTTACTTCTAGATACAACGTGTTACCTGTAGAAAATGCCACGATTTTTTTCACCATGCATGTCGTATGATGCAATTAAAAGTCAATATGTCAGCCTTTAAACATTATCATGTTAAAATGAATAGGACATTGAACCATAGAACATATTTATTTTTAGTCACACCTACCGTAGAGTTTTCAATAATATTCAAATTTATAATTGCAAAATATTAAAAAAAAATTGAAAATAATTTGTGGGATTAGTGGGAATATAAAAATTCAAAAATAGATCAACGGTAAACCTGATTCTAAACTCAAGTCTCTCACGTGTAATATTTTCTGACTTAATGAAAGTATTAACATTTTAGCCGGATTAAGTGCATGTCAATGTAGCAAATGTGTGCAAATAACGGTAACACAAATTATGTTTGCGTGTTGGAACGGCCAGGAAATAGTTCAGCATTCCAAACTGGCCAGAAATCTTTGGATCTAACTTAAGCAACTTGGTTTGTCAGAAATAACCAAACAATAAAATCAATTAAAATTTACAGAAATCAATCTTATTACAACATAACATGATTGAATCCATGGAAAAATGTTTTAATGTCAGAAATTACGCTAAATAAAATTCAACTACATGATGAGATAGGAAATTTTGAAAATATCGATTTTTCTATATATATATACCATTTTTCTTTATTTTAACATGTTTTTAAATTATACTTCTATTGCTATATACTTTCATGCCATTTTAGCAAAAAAAAAAAAAAAAAAGGTGATACTATAATTCATCCACAGAAAAATAACTTTTATCAAAAGGTTCCCCTAATTTCGAACATTTTGAAATAAGTCACGCTTTTATGATATACATTAGAGGATTTTATTTTAAACTTTACAAATACGTTCTAGACATCATTCTTTTCTGAATTTTCTAAAGTTTTTCAATCATAAACTAAAATTAGCACCGAAGCCGTAATTACTGATTTAATTTTTTTCATTATTATTATTCTCTTTATTTTGGTTGTTATCTTAAAGATTAAGTAAACCAGAAGCCACCTCGTTAAACACCTGTTTTTTGTACGTGAGGGGAAAATAGGGGGTAAACAAGAGAAATAAAAGTATTCACTATATAATTATAAGTGATTGCACTAAACATCATCACGAACAAACAAACAAAAAAAACCCCTAAGGATGCTAATTAGATCTTTTGAGAATAAAAGGTTGTATATGAAAGTGTATTAAAATAATATGGAATCTCATCAAATCCTCTTAAAGAAATAACTTGCGTCTTTAAAAAAAATGATTTAATGTCTATTTTTAGAAAAAAAAATTAAACAAAAAAATCTTTATTTCTAATTTTTTTAAAAAAAAAAACTACATTTTTTTCATGCATAGAAAAAAAAATATTTTCTTTTCAAATATTGTAGAATAAAAGAATGCGGTTCAAAATTCACCAAAGGAAATCTAAGTTACAGAAAATCTCCGATTACCCAAGGAATCGAGCGGCACAGCAAAAGTAGATAAGCGAATTCGGCGGAAAATCTGCGAAACAGGTCGAAAAAGATTATAAATTCTAGATGAAAATGCTTTTGAATATATATCATAAGGAGCCTACACATACAGTTTTGACTTATCGAACAGTACATTTCTGTACTTACAAGTATGTTAATTAATTTGTTAACAAAATAAATCGGGTATTTGTTCCTCCTTGTTTTTTAATATATGACTGAAGTTTTTTTTAGCATTTTGTGAGTACCAATTGCGGCTAATTCACTGCACAAAAGAATGAAAACATAAAAAGAATAAAATTTGACACAAATTAAAAACCAAATGAATGAAAAAAACCAAAAATTTATATACTGCACTAGCATTTTTTGTTATTGCCTAAAATAAAAATTTTAAAAATTAGAATGAAAAAAGAACAAAAACCTTGGATAAACCTTCAGTTTGTAACCAGAGCAATTAAAGAGATAAATCTTATCAATAGAGGATTTGTTTTCATTTTACATTATTTATAATTGAGCCAAATGAAAACAAGAGTTTCTTTTAGAATTTTTCTTTTGTTACAAAATTAAATCAAACAAAAGCAACAATTTTTTTTCCTTCAATGAAACAAAAAAAAAAAACATAATAAATGTAGACTTTTTTTTTTTTTTTTTTTTTTTGCATAATGTTACAAAAATTTTGAAAATGAAATGATGATTTTAGATATATTTTGATCCAAGTTTCCCTACTGAAAGAAAGGAAATAAAATACTGCTATTTCATTTTATTTCAAAGTTAAATAGCACTTTTGCTAAATAAATAAAATTTATTTGTATGTGTTCATTACACACATATTTTATTTTATAAACTCAAAAATAAAATTTATCTGAAGATCCAAATCGTGAAAACATTAAATATTAATTGTCTTAAGAATTTTAAGATATTGGCACAACAAAAAACGTTAAAAAAACATTTTATTAAATTTATTTACTTCAGTCTTTTTTAACTAATGATATGCAAATGCTGGATTGCGACAATTGAGTAAAGCCTATTATTACTTGCGTAACTTAACATAGAGTATTAACAAATTCAACAGAAAGTAAACGGAATTGATAAATGATGGATGCAATAAAATAAAATACAATCGGAACAATTCTTTTTTTTTTTTTTTTGCATACTTAATTGATGGAATTTAAGTATTCAATTTCTTGAGTGCTGCTTAGATAGCTTGTTCCCCAAAATTATTATTTGACACAAACATTTTAATTCAAAAATTAAAATAGCAGTTTAGAAAAAATGAACATCGAAGGAAAATCGATTTATATGTATATGTAATGTACTTACAAGTGACTTTATATTGCTTATAAGCCAGTTTCCTCATCACATTTACTGAATTATGTAAACCTATTTCAAATTTTGCAACTTATTTCATTTTTGGAAAAAAGAATTAACTGCAACAAAAGGCAAAGAAACGAATTAAAAATAGTGCATATAAAGTGTATACATATTGAACTATATGCATTAACTGTATGCATAGATAAGATAGATAAGAATATGATAAGAATATTTGTATGCATAGATAAGAATAAAAATGTGCAAAACAGCATATCATGAAATTTATGATTGTTTAAAGGTTCGGTTTGGTTTCAGATTTTACTAGCGTAAAAGCTATTCTTAGCTAAATTGTGACATGCATGCATTTAGTAATAATTATTCGTAAAGCAAAATGATCGAGAACTGTGCAATTTAACTACTTTATATTTTAGTAATACATAATTCTCAATTAAATTGAAATTTTTAATCATTATTTGGTTAATTGTAAAGTGCAAATCTAATTTTAGCGCACAATTTCCAAGAAAGATTATGTAACTTTCAATAATGCTCACAAACAGACGACTTTTAAACATATAAATTATTGCTAATATAAGAGATTATATTACGTAAAGTATTAGGAAATACTCTTATCGTCTGATATTTCATTTTTAATGTAAAAGATTTTAATTTATATTAACTAATACATAAAGTATAAAGCGTTATTACATGCAGAATCTTTTTACTCTCCCCAACTTCATTTTTAATTAAAATGAGAAAATGTTTTTCACCAAAGAATTTTAATATTTCGCAGTTTCTCGAAAAATTACAGACTGCTCAAACAGCAGACAGTGAAAACTGAAAAAGGCTTGTTCTTTCAGTGAATTAATAGATAATTTTTTAAAAATGACACAAAAGTTAATTAAATATTGTGAGTGGCAACTTAAACATGAGTTTATGATATGAAAAATACAAGCATACATTTTCACATGGTGAATTTCAATCAATGTCGAATGTTAAAAGTAAATAGTCTCGTTTTAAATCTATTTTTCAGTAAATCAATTCAAATTAAAGAAACATTTTTCAGTGTTAATAAAATAAAACAAAACGTTCTTAAATGTATCTAATTTTTGGGTATTTTATTACTTAAATGTTGGGCAACGACATGTTTTGTGATAGCACAACAGAATTATTTACTTTAGTAATTGTCATGAAACTTCAAACTTTCCTTATTTTTAAAAGTATTGATCAAAAAAAAATCCGAAGAAAATTTATTAAAAATTTGAATTTTCATAAAATAGAGAATGATAAGCATTTCAATTTTATTTATATCGGTAATGAAAATGAAGACGAAACACCGACTAAAAAACAGATGAGACTTTTAAAAATGAATTCCACTTTATGGCTTTCATTAAATTTTATAATCATTTTAATAGAAAAAACATGATATTTAAGATTTAATTGAATGTAACGAGTTCTAAATGGCTTGATTTTCATTCAACCATTGCAAAATTATGCATTTCTTTTCTTTTTTTAAATTTCGACAAGGAAAAAATTTTACAAAAAAAAAAAAAAAAAAAAAACTAGAATCATTACGAAGACAATTTTTTGAATTTTAAAGCGGTGTAAAAATAACTTTTGTGCACTGATTTTTGGGGAAATTACCATCGAAAAACGCCAAATTTTTGTTTCATTTTTTTTATCAGTTCTGATTATAAGTTTTTTTTAATCGCTCTAAAGAAACATCCCTATTCCCCAAAGTAAACTTGCACCAAATTTGGTCTGCTCTATAGAAAACCAAAACACATCATTCGCTTTTAATTTTAGTAGATAATTACTATCACTATTTGTCTTTTTCAGAGCTTGCATCTAAATTATACACAAATGAAAATAGATAAAATTTGTACCAAATATAAATTAAAGATAAATTTTTAAATATTTTATACCCTCTTTTTATTATAAGATGACGTATTTGCTCTTGAAAGAAAATTACAATCTTTTGAGTGCAAATTATAAATCAATGAAAATACAGAAAATAAGTGAATCGGAGAAAACAATGTTTTTTTCTTAAATGAAACTAAAATCAATGGCGAGTTTCCCGAATTTCGAACTCAAACCACAGCTCGATATTCTACCAGTCGAAAAAGAGAAGCTCCATATTTAAACTGAAAGAACCTGCTTACTCAAGTGTAAATATAGCAAAAAGGCATTAAAAGGTTTCCATCGCTTTATGAATAGGTGTCCAATGCCTACGTCTGGTAGGTAATAATAATGATTTTTGTTGAGGTGGTCAAAGCGGTTTAGTGAGTGAAATGGCATGCAAGTAGCATTTGGACGGAAATGACCGATTGTTCCCATGATCAGGAAGTGCCCTATCGATCGTTCCTATCGGTTTAAACGAAGTTCTCTATCGTTCTGACGCCGTCTTTCGGATGCTTAAGGTCAAAGGTATATTTCGGAAAATATCAAAAATCAAGTTCAAAATAAATAGCAATATGTACCATGAGTATTAAATAAAGAAGTTTAAATTATTAAATCTCAATTTAAGTTATATATTAATGACTGATTGATACATTTTTTTTAAATTTTAACAAAGAAGAAGTAAAATGTAAATAATATAAGTTTAATGTTTAATATAATAAATGTTTTATATAAGCGAATTCATTAAAACAATTAAAAATTGAGCAAAAAAAAAACCCTACAATATACCACATAAATAATAATAAACGATTAAAGATAGCTATTTAGAAGTCAAACTCAAGTTTTATGGCAAAAAAAGAATAAGTATTCGAAATAGAAATATTACAGAAAAATTAACATATTTAAATTCTTCGAAAAAATGAAAACATGGAAGTAAAAAAAAAAATGCGTGATTTAAATTTGTCACCTTCTATTCATGTTGTGGATATCCACAAAATCAGAAATATTCTAAAAATATCTCGAATATTTTGTTTCTGTATATTAATAAAAAAGATTGAGCTTATCTGCAAGAAATATATTTATGGAAAAATGTACTATGTTTGATTTGCTACGCATTCATTTGCAATACTGTACGAAACAAACAAAACATTATCTGGAGACAATGCATATCATGTTCGATTTAATTTTCGTAATTCAAAGTAGATTTAAAGTTCTTAAAATGAATACGATTTTGTCAGCTACGTTTTTAAATAAATCTTTTTGAGCTGAAGTGAGACGACTTGGGATATTGCGGTCGGTAAATTTCAGAAAATTACATGCTATTGTCAATATCATATTTTTATTGTGTTATCATGTTGTTATGAATATCAAGTTTATCATAAAATATATTGGGTTTATTATTAATTAAATTTATGTCCCGTTCTAAAGCTACGAGGGCGTATTAATACTTTATTTTTAGGATTAAACCTCGGAATTTTGAACAAAATCAGATGATGAGGATGGGCCCCTTCTCCAAATTTCGCACTGCATTTGCAAGATAACTCCACTCAAAGGATTTAATGCACAACAGCCATTTATACAAGAATGATCTTGTAAAGATTTGGATCTAAAACTTGAGATTCTGTGGCCTATCAAAGCTGAGACTGCCCCGTGATCGTAACAAGAAAAAAAATGCCGTATGTGCAAATGTTTCACACAGAGAACATAAAAAAAGTTATAAAACTATTATTTATACGGAAGATTTTAAAATATTAGTAATATCTATGAAGACATTTAAGTACCTGGTTACGAGTTATATCTTATTATTACTAGGAATTATAAATAGTACAATTACTACAATTTTTCACTAGTTTATAAATCAACTTGCAATAAAAAATATTGTTGCGGCAGATGAAACAGTATTGTAATCATAGTGGATACTAGGAAACTGAGAATTCAAAGAGAGTAAAAGCACTAGTACAATATTATATATGTAAATAAAGGTACATTTTGCTTTTGAATCATAAAACTCATTGATCGCGACAAAAAGTCGGTTTTTTTTTTTTTTTTTTTTTTTTTAATTAGCAGAATTCTTCTCCCTAAACTAGACAAGACCTTATAAATGCAGAAATTCACTAAAAATACACACGCAGATGGAAAAAAAAACCGTTTTTTAAATTTTTGATATAAGAAATTTTATAACTGATAGTACCTAATTTCTGTTAATTAAATTAACTAATTTGTCAATTAATTAAGTAAATAGTAGCTAATTTCTGTTTTTAAAAAAAGACATTCAAGTATGAATTAATAGGCAAATTTTACTCAGCAAATTGATAACGATTAGAATACCAATTCATTAACAACTGTGAAAATGGCAAAGAAAATCAGGTTGCCTGCTACTGGAAAAATTTTCAAACAAAGAAAAAAATACAAACAATAGAATTGAAATTATTATTTTTGGCTTTCAGACAAATTACTAATGTTTTTAATGTTTTCTATTGTCAGTGGGATAGTTTCAGAAATTAAACATCAGTTATTTTTTTTAAATTGCCTACAAAATGAATTCAAATGCATTAATATTTTTTGACAATTATACATCCAAAATTCTATATCTTGAAAAGTTATCTATATTAGAATAGAGAATGCTTACTTCGATATTTGTGGAGTAATTGAAAAGGAATTATTTATCATTTTCACAAAATAAATAAAAATGTTTTCATTTGTTCGTATTTTATACGCAGCCGTCCCGTTTTTCTGATTGCGATAAAACTTTGCCACCTTATTGTTTGCATTTTGCGCGAAGGTTATAGACATAGTACAATTATTATATCTAATATTGAACCTACAAAATCCATGTTTTTCACATGGCCAGTTTTATGTTGGAAGCTCACGAGTCGGACAGCCAAGAAGTTTATTTGTTTTTGCTGAAGACGAAAAAAAAAAAAAAAATATTGTCTACCTTGAAGAATTTGAAAAATAAAATTTAAAAAAAAATATTATTTATACTTTTCTTTTGCATATTATTAAATTTCAATGAATGTGTACATTGTCGATAAGAAAATAAATATAATTCTTTCTATCATTCCTAATTAAGCAAGATAGCCTTTTCAAAGTTCAAACGTTATTTCCAAAGTTATGTCTTCTGAGGCAGCAACGCACCGAGTACCAACTAGCACAAAATAAATACAAATAATAGCAATCACTTTAATCAATTATTTAATTTTCAAACGACTATAGGCAATAAATATTTGTAAAAGCATCCACAAAGCAAATATAATAAAAGTTAATGACATCTCAAGATGGTATTATGTGAAAAGCAATGCGATGGATCATTGCGCTTTGTATGAATGACCATGATATATTGTAATAAACTTATATATTTCAACAGACTTGAGATTGATACTCCTTGTAATAAATATTTACTTCTAATTGTAAAATTGACACAAATTAAATTTCACACACTAAACGCCTTAAAACATATTGTAACACTGATTACGTCATTTATGAAGCCGTCATTCGCAACTTTCTTAGCTATTTTTTATTTGGAATTTAAAATCAGGAACTGACACAAAAAGGAGAGTTGGAATAAAAATAAAAACATAAATAAAATAAAAACGAAACAACTAACAGAAATGTGACGGCATTTCAGAATGAGCAAGAACAGACTCTGAGAATTAACTGTCTGCTACCTCCAAATTTTAAAATGTGAGTCATCGAACATTGCTATTTGACCTTCGGTTAAGAAAAACAACAGATGAAACTCTTCCAATGTTGACTGCAGCAAACATCGGAGCGATTCTCAGTGCTTATACCAGTCTTCAAATGGAAAACAAGAATGTCTCTGAAAATTCAAAGCTATCTCGTGAGCAAAAGTGACGAAAAAGTGACTTAAAAGGTATCTTTCAATTAAAAAGGCGTCACTCATTATGAATTCATTCTACAAGGTCATGTTCTGAATAAGAAATATTACTTGGAAATTCCTCGCTGTTTACGGAAGGTTAGTAGAAGGAATTGCCCTGAAAATAAAACCAACTGTGCTACATAATAATGTTACGGCATGTTGGTTACAAATAATTCAAATTTACTTTTGTTAAAAATAGCATAAAGTTCTTGAATACCTACTGAATTTCCTTTACTTCACAAAAGCTGATATTTATCAAGACTGAAAATCTGAAAATGAATATGTATTTATTTTAGAAAATGAATCAAAATGCGACCTGACCCTGATGTCACTTTTAGATATGATATCCATCGAGTGATTTTATGACAATGAAAATATTGAGCATATTAGGGCTGGTGAAGGAATGCAGAAATAGAATACTCTGAAATACGAATAGGTAAAATTTGTAAAACTTCAAATCAAAAAATATGTCTTAAAAACTTCATTCCGAGAATCTTCCGACTCCAGTAACAATTTTTCTGCGCCTATAGCTTGCCATTGTATTTAATTTCACTCAAGGGTGTGTTTTTTTCCCGGGAAAAGGGGCCCCTAACTCATTTTAGTTAAATTGCATTTGGTATCAAACTACTATACAGGTGCTTATAATTTTAATTATGATATTTGTATTTTCATGTAATGTCAAGTTTATCACACGATATACAAACAAGAATCTTTATTTATAAAATAAGATTACACATACATTTCCGAAATGCAAAATTATCGGAAGTTTGCTATTTAATTTTGTATCTATATGCATTCTAAAATAACATCTCTATTCCCATTTCAAAACGTCTACCCATCTGTAAAGCCTTACAGTATATAATGCATTAAAAAAAATCCTTTCAATGAATATTACTTTGTCCACATAATAGCTTATAAATAAGCACTCTGCGGATGTCATTTTATAAAGACTTCAGAATTAAATATATTAAATTAAAACAGAATCTGATGCTAAAATAAGACGAAACTTAAGGAAGGACGAGGCCACTATTCATCGATCATCATACCGGAATTTTTCCTGCATGATAACGTCTGCGATGTTTGCTCATGGGCACGTGCTACTTCATTTGCAAATACATACCAGCTATTAAGTAATTGCTATAATAGAAAGATTTACACTTTGAATGAAAGAATTAAACAGATATGAATAATCAATTCTATTACGGAGGGTCTCACATAGATATTATGATTTTGCTTTTAAGTGCTCTTTTTTTTATTAGTAACGCTCGCATTCCTTGAAAGTACACTGTTCCGATACAACAATTCGCCTTTATCAGAAAAGGCGAGAGCTGATTACACAACGAGCTGCAAGGCGAAATTCTTTTCGAAGCGTTTAATAAAGAGCATTTTCTTCAGTAAATGCATACAGAATAAAATGATAAATTGATTTTCAAAAAAACATATTTCAGATAATTTTTCCATGAAATTTATCTAAATTCTCGGTGATATTTCAGATAAATTTTTCAGGGTGTCTATCGAAAGTGATGAATAAATTACTTGTAATCTGAAAATAAACATATTCCTTACCGTTAAGCAATAAATTTTAAGTATATATTTAAATATCTATTAAATATTAAAAGCTGATGTCTATGCATTTATATAATTGAAAAGACATTACACGGATAAATATACGAATTTTCAGCAATTTTTATTACAAATTATTCTGATTCTGAGATTAAATAACGATTTAAAATAGAATTTTAATTAGTAAAAAAAATAATTGTTCATATATTCTTATTTTTAAAGAATGTATTACTATTTTTAAAAAAGTTAATTAATAAATTTGTTTTTCCAAAAAAAAAAAAAAGAACATTGCCGTTTTTTTTAAAACAATATTACAGCAAAGTGCAAAAAGAAAAATGTATGATATAATTAAATCTTAATCAGAAATTCTATCAATACAAATTATATGGCATTAATAGTATAATAATGAAGTTAAATTCATTCTTATTGATTCGCAAACTAATTAATCTATGATCTTAATCTCTGTGAAGGTCATAGTCGACAATCGAGTAATTTTATAATAAGCACTACTGTTTCATATTTAATATTTTCTTTTTCCTATGCGTTCATCTATATATCTATATCTATACTTATAATAAAGCTCAATGTGTGTGTGTGTGTGTGTGTGTGTTGGCGCTCTACAGGCCAGTCCATTCAACCTACAGCTACCAAATTTGGCACGTGTATACCTTGGAGGCCGGGAATGTGCACCCGGGGGTTATTTTTTCGAATTTTTAATTAGAATTTTAATTATTTAAAAATTAAGCGAAATTTTGGCGTGTTTCTGCTATAACTTCCGAAAATATTACGGCACAAAAAAAGATTTTTACATGGAATTAAGGATCAAAAATTTATTTTTTAAATGATATCAATGTTTTAACCTTAAAATTAAATTTCTATTTTTAATGAATTTTTAAATAAATATTTTAACTATATTTTTCAACAATTTTTTTCGAACAAAATAAAAATAAAATTTAAGCTGCACGAGAACGTTTCGCATTCATGGGAAAAAAATTAGCTTTTTTCAAAGTGTTGCCATCACATTGATTAAAGCTCCAATTAAAAATAAATTAAATCTTTTTGGAAATGAAATCTGCAAAAATATAATTTTCGGCACGTGTCTGTAGGAAATGAAACAAATATGAAATATTATTTTTTCTAAAAAATAAATTCAAGAAAAAATATTTTATGATCTTTTACACTCTCTATATTATTAATCCAATAAATCAGTTTTATTTTAAGGCAAGTTTTGTTTAATATGAACAGAATATCCATTCAAATCAGGGCCACACAGCTAATTTGTAAATCTTTAGTGAGACACAGATCTGCTAAAATGGTCTAAATGGAAAATCATTATATTTTATGTAACTTGATTCAATAAATGCTCTAATAAATAACTAATTTTTGATTTTACATAAAGCTTCTGCTGTGGAAATCACGATTAACAAAATGTTCTTGAAACACTAATATTTTAAATAAAAAGTGTTAATTTCCAATCAACTAAATCAATCACTTAAACTGACTGATTTATGAAAATTTGAATATCACTATTCAATAAAAAAAGGATAATTTTAGATTTTCCATCGATCGTTTCAAAGAAAATACGCCAATCAGCGCGCAGGTTTCTCAAGATTAATTGGCCTAAGATTATGAAAATGTTGAGTTTTTCTAAATTTTTAACATTTGAAACTTCATAAATAAGTCTTAGTTCATCGTGGAAAATAGAAACATTCATTTATTTATTTAAAATTTGGTGTGTCCAGAATATTTCTCAGAATATGATACCTTACTGCATTAAATTTAGACTTTATAATTTTTGAAATATATTTATAGGCCGGAACAAGATATTTTTATTGATTTCATTTCAATACTTTTGAAAGCAAAACTAAAAACTAAATTTTATGCTGAATCTGAGAAATTTTTGTTGAATTATTGTTTGAGATATTACATAAATTATGAAAAATATTTTGCAGTTCACATAAAACTTAATACTGAGCGATTCTGTTTGCAATACTCATATTCAATAATAATAATAAATAAATAGCAATAAAGATGATAAATAAAATAAAACGCTTGGTTTTATTAAAAAATATCTTTATATTAATTGCAATTTCATCATTTCCACTTTAAATTAAAGTTGAAGTTTTACCGGAAATGACAACAAATTGGCAAAATATATATAGTAAATTGAACGAAACGATCTAAACAACAGTATAAGTTTGGTATGACTATCAAAATTTGAAGATTAAAAATGTTTTGTTTGAGAATCTATCAAGAGACCAGTTACTTAAAATATTTAATTGAAAATTGTAGCGAGCGGTAATACTGGCGAACCGGCTGGTCGCCTAGTACATCATAGCGGCTAGTAACATCATAAAATGAGCAAAAAATTCATTTTTAACTTCAAGACAATGGCAATCAAATTTTATATAAAATTGCAACAAAAAGACATCATCCCCCCCCCGGAAACACTTTACTTATTTAAATAGTCAACTATTATTAGATTTTTGAAAGCTTTTTTTTAAGAAACATTTCAAAGTAATTCCGTAATTTATATACCAATTCAACATAACAATGAAACAGATAAAAAAAAATATACATCGAGTTTCAAAACTGATCACACAGCAGCTTTTCTTTTTATAAAATTATTCATATTTTTTAGAGAAAATAATCTAAGCGGTTTTCATTTACGGTTGAGAAAATCGAATGAGCTGACAAGCGAAAACATTACTGAAATAGGAATACCGAATCTCGTGATGCTGCTAGGCCATTTTTTAACACTTCATCATTCAACACGAGATTACAGACACACATGTTGCTATCAGCACGTGTTGGCAGTAAAACATGTTTTTACTTCACAGCATTTTATCAAATATTTTTTTCTAAGAAAAAGTTCAAAAGTAAGTAAAAATATTATAAGGAAATCAACCAACAAGAATTAATTATTGAATTCAAAAGATTTAGAAATCACAATTAAGTAACATGAAAAGATAAAAATAAAAGCTCTTTTTTTTTAATTGATGATGAATTCATTTTTTTTTTAGTGATACAAAAAAAAAAAAAAATGGGCGAACTGCAAAAACGTTTCGCGTCGAAGTGTATAAAATAGATTTTTTTTTTTTTTTTTTTTTTTTTTTGTATAACAGCGGTTCCCGAGCTTTTAAGCATTATAAACCACTTTTAGAAAACAGAATCCATAAAATCCACTTCATTCTCGGCGCACCGCACTTTTTCAGAAACGAATTGGTTTCATGGGCCAAAAAGAAAATTTTGTGAGGGAAAAAAACATCTTTGATTAATTTTTGAAAATTGCATGCACATTCGAGTTCTTATCAAGACCCATTAAAAACAAATGAGCGACTCATAGATTGGAAACTTCTGTTATATAACAACTTCATTCAGGTTTCAAACCTACAGTTAATGTTAAGGAGATTTTTTTAAAAATCACAATACAGAATATAATTAACAGAAATGAGTTTTTGTCATTAAGAAGCAGATTTTATGAATCAACAAAAAAGAATCATGAAAGTACATGCAATTATTTAAGAACCAATCAAATAGCCGGGACAATACACTTTCTTAAAAACAACCATTCACGAGCACTCTACACCAGCTTCTGTATTGAGTACTCATGTCATACCTGTAAGTCAGTCCCTCGGTGAAAGGCTTGCTATAGGACACTAAAAGCCCCTTTCACCTATACAATGCCTCTCCCAATCCGCATTCAGTGAATGAACCCCAATGGCTGGACAGAAAGAATTCGCACAGGTTGAATATCCAAGTTCCCAATGATGACAGTTCTGATCAGTTTATCACAATGACGACTGATACTACTTCATTGGCAATGCATGGAGTGATCATGAAAATCCAGTTTCAGTCGTTGTCATATACTGCAGTATTTCTTTAATACTATGACTAAAATATAATGATCGATCGTGGAAAAAAATGTGGTTATATACGTTATTCTAAAGCAAATAATTCTGAAACAAGTGTTTTTTATTTTCTTTCTTCACAAATGAAATAAGTGGCACAAGTCGTTCCAGTACAGTTATTGGTAAAACTGCCTGAACATTTACAGAGTTATAGCGTTGAAATTTGGTCTATCGCTGAAGTGTAAAGTTTAATATATTTCAAATTGGCTAAGAATGCTTGTGCAAGAGAATTTCACCTTCAAATCGTTTGCTATTTTGGTTGCGAACAACAAGCTATATGATGAAAATGGTAAAACCCTTGGAATAATGGTATCATTGGTTAAGTCTGTATAATAATATCAGGCCAAACTTGTTATTTGACGCGAAGTTCCACATGGGAGTTATGATCTTTTCATATATCAAATGGCAGGTGTTCTCCATATAGCCCTGATTTGGTTCCTAGTGATTATTTCCTTTCCCCATAAACGAAGGAGTACATGTCAGATATGAGATTCTGATCAGAAGACAAAATCAAGATCGCTGCTAAGAAGTGGCTGTATGAACAGAGATATGGTTTTCACAAAAGCAGAATAAGAAGCTTGTCTTGTTAATGATTTTGTCGATTAAGAGGGAAAATTGATGTTTTTATATCTCTTGCATCTTATTGGCATTTTATGCCAGTTGTTAACTAATATTTCATTTGCATTGTAATTATTTTTCGGGAGAGAAGAGGAGTGAGCTCGAGCAAACTCAAATGTCAATGCTAAAAACATATATGCAATTTCACAAACATTTATATATTTTCAGAATAAAGAATTGTGCCTCCTTTTATTGCATAATTTTATTTTAGTTTAACTACTAAATTTAATAGCTACTAATTTCACATGCAACATCAAAATTTTACTTTGTCCGGGTCAAGAATTGATACTTGAGTTTATTTGGTCGGCACATAAATTTAAGTTTGAAAATTGTGTTTATTTCTCCAACTTGGGTTAGTTTTATTTATTTTCCTCCAATAGGGGATTAGAAAATTACTCTTCAGACAAAAACATCATGACGATATTTTTTTTTTAAGACACTAGCAGCAAATCACAGAATTCTGAGCTGTTCATGCAAAGCGCGACGCAACAACTTCTAAAGGTAATACAGATGCATATCATCAGTAGCATCCGGGACCCATTCAACGGATTTCCTGTGGTCAATGAACAATTTCTAGTCCGACATGCTGCTTCTACAACGGTCAGGAAAGAAAGAAAATCGACATATGAAACAAGTTCACGGAAATAAATCGATGATAAAAAAAAAGAAGAAAAAATTAGTAAAATTCAAACAAACGTTATTACTTATTGCTCGTAAGAAAAATAAATTTGAAAAGTACTTGTTACATGAATATATTTTTCTTTACTGCTATTACAATTGATATCTATAACAATGATTATAAAAGGTCCCTTACATATCAAGATAGAATTTAAGTTGGCCACAAATAACAAGGCGAATTATAATTTAAAATATCCATTGACAGCTACTGAGTGGGCTGACCGACGTTTTTAAATAATTTTTAAAAATGTCAATCGAAACCGATGACCAAATGCATAAATTTTAAAACAACAAGTACATTAAACGTTTTTAAACAACATAAATGACATCTCGTTGTAACAATTGAAAAATTTTACGTAATTAATTTAAAAAATTATTGAGAGAATTTGTAGTTTAATCAATTTTATTACTTTTATATATTCCATCCAGGAATTTAAGCAGCAACTAACTAAGCAAACTAATAAAATGAAGAAAAAAAAAGAAAAAGAAATCGTACATGTGCGTGCGAGCGTGTGTAAGAACAATTCAATAAATAATGACTGGAGACGCTATGATGCATTTTAGAATTTGTCTCATGTATTAAATAAAACTTTATTTTAATCTATATAAACAATGTGGAAAATGATTTCCTCTACAAATACAAATGCTAATTGTGTGATATATCTACTTTTAATGTCCGAAAAGATTATTCGTTTAATTAGTTTTACCAGTGTTTGGCATATTGGTATCGAATAAAACATATTATTGTTGTCGAATTTCAAAAAGAAATTTTCTTGCAAGCAAATAACGTGAGAGATTGCATAACACGTACTGTCGGTAAGAATGTAAGCGAATTAACTGGGCAGTAGATTCTATTAAGGTTTTTCATAAACTATCGAACTGAAATGTTTTCGTTATAAAATTTTATATATACACACACACACATATATATATAACACATATATATCTATCTATATCTAATTTTATATACAGAAATAAATATAACGATATCAGATGCGTTTCTTAAAAAAATCTTTCAGTCTTTCATTAGTATCTTAAAGATATATTTTGTACTAAATTAGAATATTTAATAAAAATTCATTCATTCATTTTATTCAGAAATTAAGAATATTTAATTAAAAAATGTTTTATTTTTGACGAAAGATCTACTTTTTAAAGTAGTCACTACATAACTTTAACTAAAAATGACTTCTAACTATTCACATGAAGACCCAACCCAATTACACAAATATATCTAATGGTATAATAATAATAATAATCTTATAAATTGCATACAATTTCTTCAAAAAATTAATCAGCACGAATTTTAAAAAGACGTATAAATTGGAATGGGACGTATCATTTTGAGGAAAAGGTCATTTAAAATATATTGCTCTTTGAAGCTCGTAAATTTAATAATTCATACTTCAATCCAATTTTATTGAAATATAAGCATACATTTTGTAAATGAAAAGTTAAAAGGAAATTTCTTTTTCTTTTCGCCAAATGTAAAGCCCATCATTCCTTTAAACTACTTTATTAAGCGTTGTAGAATGGAGGCATCGTATACACAATTCACTTCTATGACCATTAGCCATTAACAGGCGTAATAGTTTCCAAAGAAATGGAAAAATGATCAAGTTATCATGTAGTTATCATCCAGAGTCAGCTTGAAGAAAAATAAATGCATTGAACAGAGTGCAACAGCGATTCCTTGGCAACTTAATTTTTTTATTACTCTATGGAAGCTTTAAATAATATATCACTGTATACCAATAGAGATCGTAAAAGTTAAACAAAAGCAATTTCTACTTGTTATTGGATTAAATATATTGTCTCTTTTCAGGAGTTTGCACTCACATCAAAATGTAGTTTAAGTAATAAGAAATAGTTATTTTTTAATAAATAATAAATATTATCAATTAATTATATCAGCAAATTATAAATATTTTAAAGTTTTTATAATTTACTAGTTAAATATTAGCTAATATTTAACTATATAAGCGTAGCCATTAACTATTTTTATATTAAAGCAAATTAACTTAACCATTTATTTAATATTGATAATTTACTAATATAGATAAATATTTTGGAATTCTTAGCGATTTTAATCATTACTGTCGCAATACTAAAATTTAAATGCATTTTAAAATATTACAAATACAGAGAAAAAAATGTATTTAATATATAGTAAATATTTTCAAATTCTAAAAAATAAAATTTCATTTTAAATAAGCATAAGTTATTTCAGCATACGAAGTCGTTTAGTGAGTATATACCTATTATTTCACAAAATTATCCTCTAAATTTTTAAGCCCAAATTACTTGATTATCAGAAATCCCAAAAGAATACAACAAAATCTAATGAAGCCATACTTTAGAGCTACATCTATAAAGCTATTTTAAGAAAAAAGCAAATTGATAATTTTTTTTTACATCATGTTTGACTGTTACTAAGCTTTGTTTCACATCCAATATATCAGTTGGATAAGATATGTAGATAAGTGTTTACATAAAGAGATCTATGACTTCCATGAAAAAAAAAAAAGAAATGCCGATGAAAGATTGAATGATGCAAAATTCCGAAATGTGAGAATGTATGGTTTGATTGATAAAGAAAAACAGTAATCAGAGTTTTTACAACGAAAACGACTTGAATGCCGATCCCTAACATACATATAAAGACAAAAACATAAAATCAGACAAAACGTATATTTATAAAAGTTTCTGTTCTAAAAATGGAAAGACAGAGAGAAAGATTAATATTTTTTTTAATCTAATCGACACTGAAAAAAAGACTTTTTATTACTATTCAAATTTTATTCTTTGCCTATTTCCTTTTATTTTAGTGTATTTAATTTCATTTTCCCTTTAATGTTATGTTAAGCACTTTTTTACACAACTTTCAAACAGTTTGTGAATTTAATGATTTATATATTTAAAAAAAAAGAATATCACAAACATTCTGAGCATATTTAGTTCTTATATAATAATTCTTTAAAATAAGAAAAATTATTTCTACTACTATTATAAAAACAAGTACGATTTCAGCTTTGAGCACTTCTATAAATAAGAACCAACAATGAAAAAAAAAGCATAAATTACAAATCACTAAGTATTTTTTTTAAGAGAGAATAAAATGTATGCAATATATATATATATATATATATATATATAATTAAAGTATTTGTAGAGGACTGGCCTATTACATAATTAAGACCATAAATAAAAGAGGCATTACATTTAAAATGTCATTCAAGAAAATAATAATGAAAATTGTAATGTTAAATCTCCAACTCTAAGAATCATAGAATTACAGAATCAGATTTTAAAACGCTATGAAAATAATCAGTGATAATAAGTTAAATTTATACTGAACTTTTTCTATTATTGTTTCTGATAAAATCGTCCTACATCACAAATTGAATTCAAGAAACTATGTACCTGCCATATTTGATTAAAGTCCAATCCCTCTATATCTTAAAAAGAATACTCTAAAGAAAATACGAGCGAATAATACTATTAAACTGATATTAAACATGAAGAAATAACAGATTAATATGTATTTCTTCAAATAAAGAAATGTAGATCAAAAGCATTGAGAAAATTCCATGCAATTATTCGCAATTAAATAATTAGCGCACGACTGCAGTTTCAAGAGTAATTCTCAATTTTAAATGAAATATATAATTTGAATCCCTCTAAGGCTTTAAAGTTAACATATCAATTCACTTGCGAAATTCAAGAATTAATAGATATATTCCTTACTGTTTTTAACTAGCTGTAAATAGTAAACACACTATTTTATTGATGTTGAAAAGAACGAATTAATGGAAAGTGCTCTCGACTTATTTCAGAAACTGATTATTTTAAGTTATCATTTTAAGATTTCCAAGCACATTGCCTTCTTTCTCCGTCTCTTTATTTTTGAGAAATTAAAACATCGAAACCGACTTTAAAAGTCTAGAAATTGATAGCATTTTAAAACAATTTACAAGATCAAGTGTCATTTCCAAAATATATATAATTTTTGATTTTCTATATCTTATATATTTATATATATTATTATAAATCAAATAATTTAAATTACCATCTTAAAATTACAATAATTATATTTATTTGCTAATCACAAATTACATATTATTTCATCTAATTATACCGCATTTGCAAATAAGAAATTTATAGCTACAAATACTTTCAAAATAATAAGATAATTTCTTATTAAATGCATACTTAAAAATATCTATCGCTTTAAAAGTCATAAAAATCTAAATAAATCATGTACACTTATTAAATATCACATAACATTCTCGAACAGTAAAAAAAATTGCTAAATTCTTAAAATTACAAAAAAGGAATGAAAAAAGGAGGAAAAAAGGATTTTATGCTATAAAATCACAACATTTTCACAGATTAAGAGTAAAGTAAAATCCTTGATGACAAAAATTATTTGATATATAATTATCCGATATAAATTATTGGATACCTTAATCAATAGAAAAAAAACAAGCAATTAAGAAATTTGATGAATCATTGAAATCTGAATTAAATTTCAATAACAAGAACTACAATTTCAAATTAAATTTAGAAATTTACTAAAATTATAGAAAAATTAATTATAAATTTATATCAATGAAAAGGATAATTTTCGGAATGTTAAGATAGCATAAAAATTATTTTTGCGCGAAAATATCACAATTATCACTAAAAAAAATTGAATTCTCGCTAACTTTTTAATTAAGTAAAATTCTATTTAAATATTTGAAAAAGTTTCAGATACACATTCCTAGTTTCCCAAACATATTTAGCCACATTTAAGTCAAACAGTCTCGCTTATAAAGATCCAACAGGTAGGGAAACAACAGATAGAAATTCTTTTTTTATTATTAGAAGATATAGCTGCATAATAGGTAATAAATATGATTTTTTTAATCTATAAATTATATTACTAAAAGTTTTTAAAAAAACACATTTTATAATATTGCTTTCACACTTTTGATTGAATTTTGCTCACTCTCCGAAGTAAAAAATTCGCGTTCACAATGCACTTAAGTTAAAAAATTTATATTTATCCATAAATATACTCCTTTCCATTTTCTTCTTTATCCACAGAAATTTAAACATTGATAACTTGGGACTGATTTTTTTTTACACTTTAATTAATGAATTTTCCCCATGCTCTGTGAAAGAAAGGCTCATAATTTATACTCAATTTGCCATAAATTTATCTTACGAATTGAATATGAAGGCTATAATACTTTATCACACATATATGTACCATAAGAAACCACTGTGAAGTTCTTAAAATAATACATTCTATCGGAGATTTCCCCCCCCCCTTCCTAAAACGCTTAAAAAAGAGTACACCCTACCCCCTACTGAGATCCAATTCATTAAAAAGTGCCTATCTTTTTAGAGAAGGTGTTTTGATTAAAAAAGCGCTGTTAAAAATCTCTATTATTTTGTTTTAAGCAACTAAGTTTGAGTTTGTGGAAAGGATTTTCGATTTTATTCTATATGTTCTCTCTCATTTGACAGGAATCGTTTTAAATTTTAAGAATATGAAGAACAAGAAAAAAAGAAAAAGTACTTTTATCCTAAATGTAATAAACCGATTTCCTTATTTTGCGTTCTTTAATGATGATCCCCCCTCCTAGGAACATGCACCACTTACTCAACCATAATTATACCACTGATCATCGAATAAGAAAGTGGCATTAATGATCGTCTATGTTGAATATAAAATTATGTTTATTTTATTTACTTATTTCATAATTTAATAAATTTCAAGATCATGTCTCTTTTTCTTCTTTTTTCTCCCTACTCTTACTTTTTTTTTGTCTGGTTTTTGAAAGAATGTGATTTTTTTTTTCTAATTGCCTAATATTAACCTTTTAACTTCTCCTAAATTTTGAAAAATAAATTTTACATATCAGTACACATTCTGAAAGTCATTGCTGTATAAGACTGGCACCCTCACTTTGAACCTCGGCCATTTCATAAAAACAGGAACAGGTCTTACTTGCATCCAACTTCCATACCACACAAAAAATTAATCCTGTAACTTTTTTTCCTTTTGTTATTATTATCTAACTAGCCGCCTTTGGCGACCAGCCGGTTCGCCAGTATTACCGCTCGCTACAATTTTCAATTAAATATTTTAGGTAACTGATCTCTTATTAGATTCTCAAACAAAACATTTTTAATCTTCAAATTTTGATAGTCATACCAAACTTATACTGTTGCTTAGATCGTTTCGTTCAATTTACTATATATATTTTCTAATTTGTTGTCATTTCCGGTAAAACTTCAACTTTAATTTAAAGTGGAAATGATGAAATTGCAATTAATATAAAGATATTTTTTAATAAAACCAAGCGTTTTATTTTATTTATCATCTTTATTGTTATTTATTTATTATTATTATTATTGACTATGAGTATTGCAAACAGAATCGCTCAGTATTTAAGTCTTATGTGAACTACAAAATATTTTTCATAATTTATGTAATATCTCAAAGAATAATTCAACAAAAATTTCTCAGATTCAGCACAACATTCAGTTTTTAGTTTTGCTTTCAAAAGGATTGAAATGAAATCAATAATAATATTTTGTTCCGGTCTATAAATATATTTCAAAAATT
>JAPMOR010111858.1:182373-204177 GCA_026543865.1 Argiope aurantia
AAAATATTTATTTAAAAATTCATTAAAAATAGAAATTTAATTTTAAGATTAAAACATTGGTATCATTTAAAAGATAAATTTTTGATCTATAACTTCATGTAAAAATCTTTTTTGTGCGGTAATATTTTCGGAAGTTATAGCAGAAACACGCCAAAATTTCGCTTAATTTTTAAATAAATAAAATTCGAAAAAATAACCCCCGGGTGCACATTTCCGGCCTCCAAGGTATACACGTGCTAAATTTGGTAGCTGTAGGTTGAATGGTCTGGGCTGTAGAGCACCAACACACACGCATTGAGCTTTATTATAAGTACTAGCCGCCTTTGGCGACCAGCCGGTTCGCCAGTATTACCGGTCACTACGAATTTCAATTAAATATTTTAAGTAACTGGTCTCTTAAAGGATTCTCAAGCAAAACATTTTTAATCAAATTTTGATAGTCATACCAAACTTATACTGTTTAGATCGTTTCGTTCAATTTACTACTATATATATTTTGCTAATTTGTTGTCATTTCCGGCAAAACTTCAACTTTAATTTAAATTGTAAATAATGAAATTGCAATTAATATTAAGATATTTTTTAATAAAACCAAGCGTTTTATTTTATTTACCATCTTTATTGTTATTTATTAATTATTATTATTATTGAATGTGAGTATTGCAAACAGAATCGTTCGGTATTTAAGTCTTATGTTAACTACAAAATATTTTTCATAATCTATGTAATATCTCAAACAATAATTCAACAAAAATTTCTGAGATTCAGCATAAAATTCAGTTTTTAGTTTTGCTTTCAAAAGGATTGAAATGAAATCAATAATAATATTTTGTTCCTGCCTATAAATATATTTAAAAAATTATTAAGTCTAAATTTAATGCAGTAACGTATCATATTCTGAGAAATATACTGGACACACCAAATTTTAAATGAATGTATGAATGTTTCTATTTTCCACGATTAACTAAGACTTATTTATGAAGTTTTAAATGTTAAAATTTTTGAAAAACTCAACATTTTCATAATCTTAGGCCAGTTAATCTTGAGAAACCTGCGCGCTGATTGGCGTATTTTCTTTGAAGCGATAGATGGAAAATCTAAAATTATCCTTTTTTTATTGAATAGTGATATTCAAATTTTCATAAATCAGTCAGTTTAAGAGATTGGAAATTAACTCTTAAAAGTCAGTGATTTAGTTGATTGGAAATTAACTCTATGACCACCATTAAATCTGTGCTTTCTCTTGTGGTGTATGCATTCTCCTTAATATCCGCTCGAATAAAACATCACATACAAAAGTACTACATAAAACAAACACATCAAAAGTAAACATTACATTTCAATAGTTGCCAAAAACAAAAGAGAGAAAAATGCAATTAATAAGCAGACGATATTTAGAAAAGTAAAAATATTCAAACCTGAAAAGGAAAATATATGAATTATTCCATCAATAAATGCCATAAGTTTGTTTATATCTTTATTATTTTATGAGTCATTAAACATCAAAATGGGTCCAGGAATAAATAAACACCCTGTATAGAGAGTGTAAAAGATCATAAAAAAAATTTTCTTGAATTTATTTTTTAGAAAAAATAATATTTCATATTTGTTTCATTTCCTACAAACACGTGCCGAAAATTATATTTTTGCAGATTTCATTTCCAAAAAGATTTAATTTATTTTTAATTGGAGCTTTAATCAATGTGATGGCAACACTTTGAAAAAAGCTAATTTTTTTTCCCATGAATGCGAAACGTGCTTAATTTTAATTTTTATTTTTTACGATAAAAGTTATTGAAATACATAGTTAAAATATTTATTTAAAAATTCATTAAAAATAGAAATTTAATTTTAAGATTAAAACATTAGTATCATTTAAAAGATAAATTTTTGATCTTTAACTTCATGTAAAATTCGTTTTTGTGCGAAAAATATTTTCGGAAGTTACAGCAGAAACACGTCAAAATTTCGCTTAATTTTTAAATAAATAAAATTCTAGTAAAAAATTCGAAAAAATAATCCCCGGGTGCACATTCCCGGCCTCCAAGGTATACACGTGCCACATTTGGTAGCTGTAGGTTGAATGGTCTGGCCTGTAGAGCGCCAACACACACACACACATTGAGCTTTATTGTAAGTATGGATATAGAATAGATATATATAGATATAGATTAAATGATACCTTCCGTTCTTGGAATATGCTGTATAACTGATTAAATTAAAAATAGAAAGATGTTTGTGGATTGTGTATAGTTTTTGCATCGAATAAGAGCGTTGTCGAAAGATTTAATTTTTAATTTATAGGTTTAAGGAATTTAATTTAAATGATTATACGATTAAAGATTAAAATGGGACGGCAAATAAGGCAATGCACAATAGGCTTTCTTCGAAGGAAACGAGGGGCCGGGGGGATATGATCCTGGGAGCCTTTATCCCATTTAGCGCAATACAATACGGGATGATATCACTAATGTTCAATACCGATACAATACATGTTTTAAAATTGTTAAAATTACGTGAAGACTCAAAATACAACAATTTAATAGAATTTCAATCTTGCCTTCGAAAGTTAAAAAAAAAATGGGGACAATTATAAAGAAGTATTATTAAAAGTATTGCGATAAATAACAAACAAACATCAAAACAATACCACTTTGTAACAAATATCAAAAAGTAGCAAAACAATATACTATTTTTTACAAACAAAAAATATCTGCGTAACCATTCATGTATGTGAAAGCAATTTACTCGGTCGTTGAATAAACATGCAACAAATAAGGTAAACAACAGACTAGATACGGAAAACATAGAAGATGGTCGAAAAAATAAAAGAAAACAAGCTTTGCAACATTTTTTTTAATGCCAAACGATTTAAGATGAAATCATTCATCCGTGACACACAAAAAAAGTCTATTCATACTCTGTTTATTATTCTTGATTAGTTAATTGCTAAATCATTTCCTTTGAATTCGATAAATTGGACTCCTTTGAAGTTGTTTCGATTTGTAATGAATGAATTCTCGTTAAATTAGGAAAGTAAATATATATATTTAATTGTGATGTCCTACAAGATTATGAAACGAAAGTAAGAGCTCTGAAAACAGCCTTTCAGCAACAAGAGCTTTGTTTTAAAAATTTTAAAAAACAGTAAACTCCTGCAGGGAATTGTAATTTGTGTACAGGATATTTCTGTACGGATCATAAATATACTTAAATAAGAAGATATATTGTTTCTCTTTGATTTTCTTAATATTTATAATTTAAATACATTAAAAAACAATTGATCTCTAACAAACAAAAAATTATCAATTAGATTCAAATTTTATTGAAAAGCATATTCGATTTCTTCAAATCTCACATTTATAGATAATATTTAAAATCTGACATCCTTTACCATTACTAAGTGTTATCGTTCAAACAACGGACTGTCAAAAGAATATTGATTGACAGATCTGAATGATATGTCTCAGTACGCAAAAAGTCATGGAGCCAAACTCTCAAATATTCGTGGAATCGGGGGCACGGCCATAAGACTTAGAATAATTTTTTGTTTACAATAGAAGGAAAACACATAAAATTGTGGCTTAATAAATAGTAGATTTCTGTTCTTATAAGCTGGATAATTTTCTTTTTAACAACAAAAAAATAATAATAATAATAAATTAAGGATGTTTTTTTTTTTTTTTTTCGCGAGCGCGTTAAAATTTTTTTCTTAACTGAAGCTGAAAATTTTATGATTAATAATCGCGGATAATGAAAGTTTATTGCATACTTAATATTTAATGCTCATAAGTTAAAAAAGTTAATACTTCAGACCTACTCCTGAAACAAAAAATACATTTAAAGATTTACAATTTCAAAAATTCATTCAGAAGAAAAAAAGAAGCTTTGCATTAATTGTTTCAAAATGGTAAGACAGCAAGCAATAAGAAAATTAAAACCCAGTTTTCAACCAAAGTTGACAAACTATATTAAAGCTATACCAATGTAAATGAAGAAAAGATTATCGGCCTTTCAATTTGTTCATTTGCAGATATATTTTTAACAAAATCATGAGCAAAAAAAAAAAAACCCTCATGATCAATTGAAATGAATAATAACATTCAAGACAGAATGCTATATGGTTAAAAGAATGCAAGTAACTTAAACCAATTTTAGTATATCAGATATATCACAAACAGTGACTCGTGTTTTTAAAAATTTCTAAAGCCGTGATGGACTAGGGTCAAGTCTCAATCTTAAAATCGGAGATTTAAGTTTGAAACCAGAGAATTTTATGTAACCAAATAATAATATTCAACATGTTACTTATTTAGAATTTTTTTTAATTGCTTATATGTAGCGAGACAAGGAAGATTAAAAAAATAATAAGAATAAATCGTTTATACACAATTTTACAATTCAATTTTGAAATTCATTGTGCAACTTGCAAGGAGTAAATTAAGTCACATCACAGTACAGTGTAAAACATTTTGCAATATTTGAAATTTATAAATAATATGCGAAGTTACATATCATTGATGTAACATGAATTCCTTTTACCGGCAAGTATTCAAGCATAAACATTCCATCGATATATCATTAGCATGATTTTTGAAATGAAGATATCTAGTTTTACAGTCACTTCATACTAACAGTTTTTCTTACTTTTCGCTCAGTGAACAATTTCGTTTAAATGACAATCAACAAACAAACTGCAATTTTATTTTGCTTTCTTTAAATTTACATAAATTAATAGCCACCTTTGATAACTAGGTATTCATCTATCCTATAATAGAATTAATCCAATCAAGTCAATCAACTTTGATGAAAGGCATATTGTGACATGAAACGAGAATACCATTTTAAATTATACCTGCACAAAAAAAAGAAGAAAACAAAAAACATTTAGACTGGTTAGCTATGCTCTCAAAGTAGCGAAATAAATTGGCAATATCAGTCCCGTTGTTAAGTCCGGAGACTACCTCAAACTTTTATTTTGCAACATCTCTCAAGAATGGAGAGCGATGGGAGGAGAGGGGAGGATATAGGCATTATAAGATTTCAAATTAAATGAAAGTTAGCGAAATCTGTGCACAGGTTGCGGATGGGGAACTATGTCGATGTTTTTGCCCATAGAGAAAATAAAGTGAAATAATATTTTGGGGATATTTCTCGAAGAGGGAGAATGTGTCAGGCGGCCACTGATAATATACCTACATTCATAAGCTGTCAATTGCAAAAAAAAAAAAAAAAAAAAAAAATGTCGAAATCGGACTAGTAGTTGGAGTTGGGGGGGACTAATCCTTGCCAATCATTTTAAGTATATATTTAATTTTAACAATTGCCTGATGCAGTATTCTATAGCTATGAAATGAAAAGATAAAATAAATGAGGTAATGATAAATACATAGAGGGAAAAAACACGCTCGCCAGTCAAATCAGAATAATTTTTAAGGTGTCAAGAAGAGCTCTCAAGCGAACAGTTAACAACTATAAAACCAAACGTTGCACAATAAACACGATAGACTGGGGCATTTTTCTGTACATCATTTGAAAGTGCAAGAACGGACATTAACCACGAACGAGTGTATTTATTTATTTAAACAGCTGTAGATTTAACGAGCAAGATGCGCGTCAAACGGAAAAAAATCTCAAAAAGCGAAGACGTTTTCATCGGCTTCTACAAGGTCAAGACAGTTGATGGCTAAAAAAAGAGTCGTGTGACGAAAAGAACACGGCTATGTTTTAGGTAGTCGTACGAAAAGATTTATTGTAATTATGAAAATGCCGTCGTTCCGCACTTCAAAAGTTTGTTTAACAAGGCTGAAGTCGTTATATGCAAGAGTGATGCCAGTAAATTTTCCATTCGAAGCCACATCCGTGTATAATATTGAAATACTAACTTGTCTGCATCATTTTGCAATATTTAAATCAGGAGTCTTACAAAAAATAGTTAAAATGTAGTTAAGAATTTTAAAAAATTGGAAAGAAATAATTAAGATGCATCTTATCTAATTTATGTAACATAAGTGTTACATAAATTATATGTAACATAAGCGTTATAAGCGTTGCAACTACAAGTGGTAAAATTCAATTTTAAAATGGTTAAAAGACAAACTACTGATATATGAAGATCAAAGTACTGACTACGTATATAGTGACATAAAGATTCATACATCACACTACAGAATATTTGATATTTAAATCTATAATTAGGAAAAAATAGAAATTAATTAAAAAGATTTAAAAAAAACATTTCGACAAGTTAAATATTCCTAGAGCAAAAATTAAGTGTCCCTTACAAGGTATATCATCGAATAAGGACGTTTAATAAATTCTTAAAATCAAGGACATGATTTTGGGCAAACGTGGGGAAGGGAAGAAATCAGCAGACTATTTCTCCGATGGCGATATCTCAAGAATATATTGTTTGTTTGTTTTTTTAAAAAATGACCACAGGCTAATCATTTTTAATATAAACAAAAGTCATTGTGGATATACATGTACGTATGTATGTGTGTATGTATCTCTTCCTAAACAACTAAGTTTAATTCGAAGCGAATTTTATTCACTTTTATAACGCATGAGAAAAAATACAGTAAACTTTTCAAAGCATAAAATATTCTTAAAATATTCAATAATAAGTATTCAATTAATTAGAAATTAACAAAATTTTCTTTTTTTTTTCCCTTACATTTTGAAATATAACTTTTTTTATTTCTTTTTTATTTTAAAACGCCTTTGGACAATCCTTTTTAGACCTCAAAGTAGTGATTCAACTAAAGTTAACACTAAGTCACTCAAATGAACACAATCCACATACTTCAGTATTTGAGAACAACATTTGCAGTACTAAAATAGCAAATATTAAAGCCTTAAGGAGAAAATTAGTTATTAGCGGTTTTAAAAAATTGTCTGGTTTAATTTATATTCCAATTTTAATATAAAACAGACGATAAAGACTTCAGAGAGTAATTTTTTTTTGTTTATTATAATCTATCTATACTTATATATAGCTTAGTGTGTGTGTATGTGTGTGTTGGCGCTCTATAGGCCAGATCGTTCGACCTACAGCTACCAAATTTGGCACATGCATACCTACCTTGGTGGTTGGGAATGTGCACCTGGGGTCCCTTTTTAAGAATTTTTAATTGGAATATTAATTATTAATTAAAAACTAACTTTTCCTCTTTTTTTTGTTTTCCCACCGTCAAATGAGTAAGGTTTCAGTTTCCCCCCCCCCACGCTAACGAGGATAGGCTTAACATATTCTCGGCCAATTATTTCAAACTATTCTGTTTATTTTCTTAGTGTTTGATGAATTTAAAATTAAACATTGTTGATTAATCGATCTTTCAGATTCATTCTGAAGTACTTTTGAATTAAAATAAAACAGAATAAAGGAAATGAAAAATGTATAATTTGCGTAGCGTTATTGCAGTTGGGAACTGGCGTAGAAAATTCACGCATTTGCGTTACCGTAATTGGCGTTGAAAATTCACGCATGCGCATTATGTTCTGATTGTTGACAACTATTTTCAACGGATACGGACTTGGTTTTGATGGCTTACAATATTTCCGACCTATTATTCCAAACGATTCTGTTTCTTTTCTTAGAGTTTCATGCATTTAAAACTAAACATTGTTAATTAATTGATTTGCTCATGATGAATGTAGAAAGCTTCTTGAGATATTACATAAATTTAGAAAAATATTCTTTAGTACCCATAGGATTTAAATACTCAGCGACTCTGTTTTCAGTACTCATATTTTTAAAAAAAATGCTTCGTTTCAGTAAAAAATTATATTTTTATATTAATTGCAATTTAACCATTTCCACTTTAATTTAAAGCATAAATTCTACGGGAACTAACAGAAAATTAGAGAGATACATATTACGTTATGGCTGAAGGCCTTTATAATATTATGAATAAATTATATGACTATCAAAATTTGAAGCTTTAAAATATTTTGATGAAGAAGCTATTAAAATAGGAGTTGCATAAAAATTTTAATTATTAAAATTTTAACGAGCATTAAGATCGGCGAACTGGCTAATTTCATATAAATAAAAGTCATTGTATGTACATAATTATGACAGTTCTAAATCTTCTTATAAACAACTGAGTCAAATTCAATCAAATTTTGCACGCTTATTAACTAAGTCAAAAGAAAGAATTTTTTAACTTTTCAAAGTACAAAAACTGATTAAATGTTCAATTAATTAGAAATTACCCAAAATTTTACCATTTTCCTTCAATAACTTCTGAGGAAGTTTTTTCAGAAAATATAGTTTTACACCATCTTAAAATTCATCACAATTTTGCCTTTATATCACAATTACCTTTATATCAAAAAATATCACAATTTTACCTTTTCAATGATACCAGTTTCGTTTCTGTGCACTTTTTCTTTAATTGTTATTAATTTTTTTTAAATTTAAAATAGATGATTTTTAAAAAAGGAATAGAATATCTATATATTTTGGTGAAACTTGTATCTAATCTACTACTATTTTATTTATTTATTTTTTATTTTATACATACTATTTAACATTTTTTATTTGCTTTAAAGTAGCAGGTTTAATGCCTAAAATAGATCAATTGCTTAAACGGAGGCATAAAAAGCTTTTGCCGGCTAAAGAAACAGACATTCGATGATAAAGTGGACTCAGACTATGAAAAAAATAACCGAATCAACACATATTTTGCCACAGATTTTCAGAGAAAATTATGAAAGAAAATTATTTTTACTCCATTTTAAAATTCAAAATTTTACCTTTTCATTAAGAAGAATTACATTTTTGAACAATATTTTTCAATTTTTATTAACTTTTTTTTTTTAATTTACCACAGAAAATTCTGAAATAAGGAATTTTACAGATAATCTTTTGCCAGGCAACTATAAGACATTCAATTACTCTATCATTTTTTTTTAATTTCGCTTTTTGTCAATACATATATATCTATTGACATAGTTTTTTTGTTTGTTTTAAAATAGTAATTTAACAAGAAAATAAGTGCATCACTCAAATTCAAACGAAGGTTAAGAAACTAAATCCTTCATAAACAAATAAAAATTTTTTTTATTGTTGACGAACAAGAATAATACGAAGAGCTTTTGCAAGAGCACATGAGCAAGATTTTAAGAGGAAACTTTAGAAGAAGAGACGATTAACAATTGTTAGCTTGAAAGTTACTGTTTTAGTTTAATTTCAACTTCTTTTTATAGTGTTATATATAAGTGTTATAAGTTATATATAAGTAGTGTTAATATATAACAAATATTACTAATTTTATGGAGAAAGCAGCTATCTGCGGCTTTTAAAATCGTCTGCCACAAATGATATTTTATTTTAATTTGAATAAAAAACATTTTAGACGAGAAAACGATTTCGCATAGTAAAGTAGTTTATATAAAAAAATTATACAAAAATAATTTACGCGATAAAAAAAAACCACATATGAAAGAGTTTTAATCTCTCGGTAGCCCGGGTATTTACTCTCATTCCAAATAATTGATTATACTTTAAAAATTAATATAACAATAGAATTCAAGACAATAGCTAGTGTGAAATGCGGACGACCGCCAAATAATAATGGTAATATATTTGTCACCCAAAGCTTTCCAAAAGACCAAAGGAATTGAATCCACAAATACCATAGTGGATTTGGCATGCAACTTATAGAAATATTAAAACCCTAATTCACAATATTTCATCTCTAAATCATAATTCTCTCTGATCACACAATTCAATTTATAAGCAGTAATTGATTCATTAGGGTAGATCATTTGTAACCATAATGTAATCGGGAAAGCAGATTTTATATAAGTTACCTGTAGACCATACAGCTATATGAAAACTACGAAACAAAGTGTAAGAAAAGGCATCCCGTTATTTTAACAGGAAATAAAAATCAGACACAACAAACCAAAAATATATTTAATGACGTTCCATTCCGTGAGAGTTTAAATGCAGTTATTAAAACATTAAGGATTGCGTTGTGATAAAGTACTATTTTTAAATATAATCAAACTTTTTTGAATTCATTAAAAGAGAAAAATTGTACCGATATAAAATTATTAACATTAAAAAGCTAAATTAAAAATAATTTTTGTTTAAAAAAATATATGATAATAAGCTTTTATACGATAATAAGCTGCGACTTTGCTGGGAGAAAATATTAGCATTTCAATTAATTTTTAATTAAAAATCTAAATTTCGGAAAATCATTTATGAATAAAGCTTTTATTTGCCAAGAAGTAAATGCCTAAAAATATGATAGCTCTAAGTAAACAATCTGCCATGCAAAATCTTGAAAGATCTTTCATTCATGTATGTTTAGTCACTCATGCCGCACGACGCAGTTTATAGAGAGCGTGCCAGCCTATGAGCATTAGCATGTTAAAAACCATAAAAAAAATTCAAAGTCATGAAATATTTCCATACGTACATCATATATATATATATATATTTATATTTAAAAAGTTTGGAAATCCTCTTTTCTATTAGCATCAGCACTCGGATAGTTTGATCTAACAGCGCGAAACAACTTTTTTTTTCTTTCATCACTAGATATAAACCGAAATGTAAGATGCAATGGCAAGGAATGTTCAGATGAAATGTTACTTAGTCATATAATTTAATTAAGAATTCGGATCAAGTTTCATAGGACATATGGTATCGGTTGTTTGAAAGTATGCAAGCTGTGTCCACATAATTTCATTGAAGATTCACATAAAAGATAAATTATGAACTATTTACATATAACACATCTACTGATTCTAACGTTATATCGTGCATTTTCTTTCGATTTTCTCTCATTTGATAAGTACAAAATTTTTTAGATTAAAATCTATTAAAAAAATAGAAAATTTAATTTATTAAAATATATGACGTAAGATTTTCTGATAAAACTGCTGAAAATGCAATTCCCAAACATTCGTTATTCATACAATATATTCATACATTCGTTATTCATTCCTGTATTATAATATTAATTGGAAACATACCTTAAAATGAAAATTTGTCATGAAAATCATAAACTGTAGAAATTGGCCAATTCGAAAGTTTGCGAAACCACAACAAAGATTCGAATTAGGAGCAATTGATTCTTAAATGAGTACGATTCGAAAAACAATAATTTCTAAGTTAAAAATGACAGTACAGATTTATTTTATGCTCCAGCTAATCATTCATAATAAATAAATAATAATATTAATAAAATAATTAAAAATTAATCATTAATTTGAATAAACCAGTAAGTAATTTTGATAAAAAAACAGTATAGAATTATTTAATTAACGAAAGCAGTTCAGAAACATGAATAACTTTTTTACAAATTTTAGTTCTGACTTTAAATAAACTCAAATTCTAATTACTGATGATATTTAGTATTAACTCAAAAGAAAATTCAACGAATTAGATAAAAATGCAAATTAACGATGAATCAGAAATAAAGACTTTCGAACCTAACTAAGTTGCACCGTATTAACAAATCATTTTAAAACCTGATTAGTGTTATCATCCATTTGTTTATCGAATCTCCTTGGGGAAATCAATAAAAAAATGGAAATTAACTCCAATTCAAAACAGCCAACAGTGGAATGGCGAGCGAAATCATGCCTGCTGCATAGTAATTATCCCCCCCCTTCGAAATATCTGTCAATTTTAACGCAAACATATTTTGTCTATGTAGCAGCTCTCCCCTCCCCCATTAATCTCGACACCAGAGAGGGGCATCGATATCTTTCCTTTTTATCATTTAGTTGGGCTATTGGAAGCTTGTACATATCAAAACAGCCTGCTATTTACTCTTAAAATATAATAATAAAAACAAAAATTGATTTATTAATCAAATGAAAATTTAAATAAATGGGGTGAATTGTATGTATTTATCAAAATCCATTATTAGTGAATAACTAGCAATAAAAAAACATGCTCAAATTTGAAACTGAAATCTAAACACCAAATTTTCCAAAGAGGTGAGGAAAAATTCTTATTTCGTAACTAAATTTCTGAACTGCCTATAAGATATACAACAGAATTTTGTATGTACTCCATATGAAATAAAAATCTCTACATTTGATGCTTTTTTCTTGTCTTGAAATTTACATCTTTGCGAATGACCGATTTCTGCAAATTAAAAACATTTTCATAAGATTTTTCTCTTTTTTTTTAATAATTATATCTAATTTAAGTAGATAAAACAAATTGCCCACATTTTATTTCGTATGGCAAGTGATTAAATTTTTTATACATGATAGAGAAACCAAAAATTATTTTAAATACACTTTTGGTATATTTTGCAGTTATATACCACAAATATTTTTTCAAAACAAATAATTGAGTATTAAAGTGACGGATTAATTTTTTAAATTAATTTTCAAATATATTAAAATAAGTTAATTTATATTAAGTATATAAATTATTTTTATTTCCTACACTGCAAACCCCAGTCAGTGGCCTACGTAGGGATGGATTAACATTTTTAGGAGCAGGTCAAAAATTAAACATTTTCACATACCATTATAATTTATTACAAAATTCTATAACAAGACTCAAACATATTATTTAAACAATCATTCAATATCCTTTTATAAAAATTATTAGCGAGGAATGAAAGAAGTAACTCCATTTCTAAAAGATATATTTTGTAATAAATATAACTTATTTTGTTATAAATATAATATTTCCATTAGTTATAAAATTTCTAAATCCTTAATTAAAAATCTATAGAAGGCTAGTTATCCCTCAGGAGTGCAACTGTCATACACTAGACCAAAAGAGAAAGATTTTTATGTCAAGTAATATTTAAGTGATCCAAGCTTATTTCGACTCTCAGAAGTTGTCATAATTCATGAACTTGACAAGATCAAATGAGATTAGTCACAAGAACAAATTGCAATATTTTACTTCTGATAGTTACCTGTTCTAAAACAAAGGGAAGAATGCTTTCCAACAAATTCACAATTTTTAAATGTCTGTGGTTAAACTATTTTACCACTTCTGATGTCAGTTTCTACCTACTGATAACATCAAAAACCACAAAAATAATTATGGGCTCTGACAACTAATTGGTATCCTAAACATTATAATTAACTTTGGATAAATGAAGGGAGAGCATTGCAAAAACAATTTTGCCACTCTACACCTTTCTTGTTTACATTTTTTTTGTTTCTTTTTTTTGTGTGTGTATGTATGTATGTATGTATGGTTTATTGAATTATAAAAATAAAATTCTGAGATAATTCCATAGTAAAATGTTGAATCATATTTGAGCGCTTTGAAAATTTCAATTATTTTGAACTCAAATATATTATTTGCCTAGTTATAAGAAAAGTACATAGAAATAATCATGTATCAGAAAAAAGAGATAGCTGTTCAATTTCTCTTTATACGACCAAGTGAAATATAAATTCAGACCCATAATAACGCATTCTGAAGCTACATAATAACTATTTTGGGATAGACCTCATAATTTTAGATCTGGAATAGATTGTGAAAATGGACGAACTAATAACTCCTTTCTAAACCAAAACAAGTACTGCATATTCAAGAAGGAATCTATGAAACAGAGAAGAATTTTCCCAGTTTAATGAAATTTGTACTCTGTATTTTTCTTATTTGCTCTGATTAAATTCAGTTGTTCTTCAAAATCCAAATTTATTGGATTGTAAAAGTTTTTAATGTAAAATATTATTCTGAAATTAATTAATAATGCTTCATATATTTCACAAATTATTTCGCCAAATAAACGAAAATATTTTCCTCTGCTATTTAGGGCTCTATGTAATTTTCAAATGATTCATTAATTTTAAGCATTGCCTAAATTAAATGTATCCCCATAGTAAAAGTTAATTTTTGACTTTTTCCTTATTTTGCTAAAAATATTTCTATTAAAAGAAATGAAGTTCTAAAAAAACTTTTAAAAATGATTTTTAATTTTCTTTTACTATTTACTGAATGTAGCAAGAAAAGATAGTTATTTCATGGAAAGAAAATTTTTTCGAAATATAAAAAGCATAATCAAGAAATTATAATGCAAAATAATCAGCCATGAATTTTTTAAAAAATGCAACCTTAGATTTTAGCTAAATATTAGTTAACTTTATATTAATTCAATTAGAAGGCATTAAATAATAGAATTCTCCATAACTTAAAAAATGGTAATTAGAAAAATGCATTAGAATTATGTAAACGGAGACTTATTCTTGAATATTCAAGTTAATTTGCATAATAGTTATATAATTTATAATCTAAAAAAGTTAAATAAGTCAGTCACTATGGAAGAAACACTAATTTAAAAATATAAAGTTTAAATTACAAAATATAAAAACGACAAAATTTGAATACCCAGAAAAAAGATTTCAGAGAATTTCAGATTTTCCGTAATCCTTAAAAATTTGAAATAAAATGTTTCTGCATTTGAAAATTTCAATTTGAAAAGTTTCCTTCACTTTTACCAAATTTTAAATTTAAAAGAATTAGAAAATGATATATTAAATCCTTAAATAAAAATATGCTGGAATAATACCACAATTTAATCATAACAGGGTCTCATAATTTTAAGACTTGCCTGAGACTATTATATTACAGTTCATTTAAGCACAGTGTTATTTTTATTATTATTTTATTAATATTGAGAAATATTTTTATTATATTTAAAATTAAAAGATGATTTTAATACATATCAAATGTGAAAATAAGCATTTATAATTAATGTTTTGACAAAAACTTTATTTAAAAAATGAAAATAATCTACAATATGTCAATAATAAATGTGTTGAGTGCACCCTCTGCAAGATTCTTAAACTTCTCAGCACAAAAAATAATTTTAAAAACTCTGATTGTACATCACAGATGCTAAGTGATATACATTTTTAAATAATGAGCAAAACAAATTTTTAACCCAAAAAGTCTTACAGGAAGTATTTGTATAGCTTGCGATTTATGGTTCTGGTACCATTGTTCAAAAATGACAATGTCATTTTTAAAAAGTAAATTGACATGAAAAATTGTAAATAAAAAATAATCTATGCTATACATCCACATATCAATAAAATTTCCAAAATTTTGTAGCAAAAACTGTATATGGGTCAATAAAACTGTATCATTTTAAGCTACTCATATTCAGGATTAGTAATTTTAATAAAAGAATAATTTCTTGTTGATCAGTTGTTTTATTGTAAAAATCATCTTTTAGCTAATTTCTATATCTTTTATAAGCTTTAGAAACTTTAAAGAAATAATGTCATGATCTTGAGTTAAATAAGATTTTTTTAATCATGTCTCTAAAGTAAACATTCTTTAAAATATTTGATTTAAAAAGTTTATTTATAATTTAAATAACAATCTAAATATAACCTTGTGTAAACTAAATATATAGAGTTTTTAAAAAGAAATCAAAAAATAAAATGACAAAGATTATCAATTATTAAAACATCCTTTCTTAACAATAATTAAGATATTCTGTCCTGCATTATGCTAAGGAGACCATTTAAATGAATCTTTAGTACATCCGAGACTTACATTTTACATTCATTTGGTTATTAGGTGCAGTCACTTGGTTTTGCAAGACTCTTTAGTCCCATTCAATCACATTATTTTAATAATCTATTGTATTAAAATAATTTTTAAAAAAATATTGAAAAGAAATATCACTTTCAAAGTGCTAATACAAGATTAAGATGTAACTAAAGGACAATTTTATATATACAAATAAAAATATAAGAATAAGATTTTTAAGAAAAGAAGAATATTTGACAATGCTATGAGCTAACCTTCAAAGCCATATACTCAAAAAACTGCTCATTTATTGTATAAGTAATTATACTTAAAATTACTTGAATTAGATAAAAAAAATTTACAAAGTAATAATAAAATTCATAGCATTTATGATAAAATCAAGAAATAGCATTTTAAGCATTATAAAAGAAAAAAGTTTAAATAATATTTTTAAGAAAATAAAATATTTAACACAAACGCATTGCTTAAAATTTTATAAATAATCCCCTTGAATTACAAATCTCCAAGACACAGATACAGCACTTTACATTAATCTTGTAGTGAATGCCTATTATATATATCTATCATAAATCATATCAAATATCTGTAAACTACAGGCTCCATCGAGGCTGAGTGTGATGTAATTTTTGTGCTGCTCATCATACAGGTATTCTTCTAAAAAAGCTATTTTCTCTCCTTCTCTTTGGAACGTTCTCACGCACACAGCCTCGGTAAAAATAAATGTTTAAGTAGTAGTAAAAATAAAAGTTCATAGTAAAAATAAATGTTTAATTTCTTTAATTAAAATGTCAATAAAATTATTTTTCTAAAACGTCCCATAATTAGAGTCACAACAAATACACACAACCCTAATTACGATAATCTCTAAGCCATTTCATGCATTCATTCAAGAACATATTGAAAGGAAATGAGACCAAATTATTGTATTGATGGCAGTATTGATTTTATCCTATTCTCATTTATTGTCTGAGGTTTAAAAAATGAAAACAATTAAATAAAAATATTGACTTTGTGGCACTCTTTAAAACTGTGGTCCAGGAATCTACATTTGCCTAGCTTATTTTCGCTACTCTACTGTACTATTCACCTAAAATTATTTTAATAAAGAACTATTAAATATGCAAAGGAAAAATAAATATTTTATTTACATATGATTAAATTCAAAATTCAGGTACTCACAGCTATTCAACTTCACTTAATCTAGTATGAACAAATGTCACAGCACTTCACAAAGTACCTTGATTAAATAAAATTAGTATAAAAATTAGAAAAATTCTTTTTACCCAAAAAAGTAAAAATGAAGAAGCTACATACATATAAATATTATAAATAACTGAAAAAATTTTTAATAAAGAAAATAATTATTTATAAATACTTTACTTTTTAATAAAGAAAAATTTAAATGCAATAAATAAACTTTTTAATATTCATAATTGAAATTTCATTCACAGTATACATATTCTTTATATAATTTAATATTTAAGTTTTACACAATAAAAACTATTACTTAATAAAGTAATATTAGGTTGTAATGTCAAAGCAACATTAACTTTCTAACAAATTACACTACATTATTTTAAAAACACTATTAAATGAATTAAGGTCTTTACTATTCAATCTTTTTAAGAAATCATTTTTAAGTAGAAACAAATATTAGAGGTTGAATAGAATGAAAGTGTATAATAAATTTTATTATAATCTTAAAATTAAACAAATAATTAAAGTAATAAAATAAACTGATGTGATAAAATAAAAGTCATACAATTTTTATAATAAAATATTGTGGCAGCATAAAAAAAAATACTTCCAATGTCATAAAGAATCATTTTCACATTGAAAAATCTATCATTTGTTTTAATATGACATAAATAAAAGTGATTTTTGTTTCCAACTTTATGAAAGCACAAAACTGTATTTGAAAGAATACAGAGTATAAATTATGAAGGACAATATAAATAAATATACATGTTAACTCAGAAAAAAGCATTTATACACACATCAAAGAACATCACATTATCATTGTTTTCCTCATATATACATAATGGAATAATAAATAAAATATAGTTAAGAAAAATGTAAATGAACTTCATAAAAATATATATTTAATAAAGGTATATTTTTGAATCCAAAAATAATTAAAAGAAATTCAAAATATATTTTGAAAATTAATAATTTTTAAAAAGTCGAACTTTACATCGTAAAGTATCTGAGCATTTTTCAGACAAATAAATTAAAGTGATTCTAACTTATACATCAAAACAATTATATCTCTTGTTACAAAAAAAATCTTAAAACTTAAATCAAGTTTCATGTATTTGTGTCATACTGAATTTCAGTATTTAAGTTATTATATAAAGCGTCATTAACAGGTTAAATAATTATTTATATTAATATAAATCTTTTGAAATAAAATTTACTGAGAGTAAACAATTACTTATGGTACTATATATTATGGTAAACAAAAAATGTAATTAAGTTTTTATATATACTCCAGACAAATTGATTGTTTTAGCAAATAATATAATAAGGAAAAAGATATGCAAATAAGAATCTCATAATCCTAATATATTAAAAATAAAAAATTCAAAATAGCATGCACATTTTATAATTCAAAGTTTGAATTAACAGTTAGATATAGATATTCTTATTGCAATATAGTATGAATATTTCTTTAAAATACTTCTTTGAGGAATATTAATTACTTAAATTGATATTATTTAGGTAAGAACTAAAACATTAGCATTTAAATAAAATATATAATAAAAGATTTATATAAAAAAAATAAACTGCATTAGAATTCCCAATATAAGACATTTTACAGCGATAATCAAATAATTTTATCGAAAATATTATTCTGGTAACAATATTGCTAAATCAGCTTTTTCTGAGTACAAAAATTTTCAAGCAATATTATATTTATTATTAAATAATTAATATGCCTCAAGTCATGAAAATAAATTGCTTAATAAATCTATACTTCATCAAATCTATAGAAATTGATAACAAGTATGTAACATCATCTATTTTTAAAAGACTAAAATTATAAATAAACTAATTAAAATTTAAAATGTAAATTAGTAAATAATTATATTTTACAACTATCAAACAATTATTTAAAATGTATCATTCTTAATTTGTGAGAATATTTTTTAAAGCTTAAATAATTTTTCAAACTCAATTAATTACTTTTCTTAAATTTTATTTTCAAACTTGCAATTACTTCAAAACTAAAAAGGCAGATTGAAAATGTGTTAATATTTATGATTTGAAAATCAACCAACTGTTTGGTAAAAAATCCCTCAAATCTTTTTTAATAAAAATTACTTTTAAGTTTGGCCTGGAAAATTCAAGAAGTTCAAATGTTTCCACTAACTTATAATAACAACACATTATATCACCAAAAATTGTTGTATTTTCCCAAAATAAATTAACGAATTTTCTATCGCGTACAACAGCATCCGGAAGTTCTAGCAAGCCCTCGATTTTTTCATATCTATTTTGGCCGTTAATTTCAAAAAAGTTTTATAATAATACAATTACTAACTTACTTAACTAATTGTATACATTAATGAATAAACAACAAGGAGACCCTTTAAAATACTCGCTCTTTTCGTATGCTAGAAACTATGCAGTACGTGCATACGGAATTTTAGATGTTTCTCGGGCAATTTTTAAAAAGAATAATAAGCGTATGAAGTAAGATGTTAGAATCTAAAATAAAACTACTAATCAAATGATCAAAATAAACTGTTTTATGTGCGAATTGTTAGGCTTAACACAATTTCGAACTGTATAACGAAATTCTACTTTGTATATTATTCCCAATCTCAAAACTACTCAATTATGAAAACAGAAAAGAACATCAGATTACACAATAATCCAGCACAAGCATAAAATACAATATTATTATAAGAATTATAGGGAAATAAAGTGAAAAAGGTCCTTACTAATGAATTCTTTAAGAGCAGACGAAATGTCAGAAACCTAGAGGTCGGTCAACACCTGATTAGATTTCATTAGCAACAACGATTCGATCTATTACGCCTAGAATGACTCGGTTCTATACGTTGGATGTTTTGACGGCGACAGAATGGAGCAATCGATGCTTTCTGCTTTTTTCTGTTCTTCCTCTGAATAAAACGGACTCTGCAGTTATGCGTGCATCTACGATCACGGAATTTTTAAAGATGGGCGTTAGCATACTATTCTGGAACATCCACTTTTTGATTCTAAGTCTTGTTGACTAAAAAATAGTACCATAGTTAACAAATAATAACTATTGATGTTTTACTTCATTTAGAGTATAATTATTTTTTTTAGTGACACTTTTTAAAGAATTTAACAATTAATTCTAGGTATTGCGGTATATGAATAATTTTCCCCTTAAATGCACATTCTTTAAAAACTGTTCATGTGATTTTTGTTACAATCGTAATATGTTTCTATCTCTTAAATAGAATATATTAAAATTTTGAAAGTGACAAAAATGGTGATAACTGTTATTATATATAATTAATATAATAGTTATATAATTAATTGGCTATATAATTAATTATGTAATCAATATAGAATTGTTATCAAATATAGAATTTTTTTTAAAAAATACACCGATATTAAAGAAAACGAAGACTTTAAATTATATTTCATGGACTTCAAATAAAAAGAATTCAGTTCTTACTCTAACATTTTTTAAGTATTCATAAAATGTGTAAATAAAAATAAGTTATTTAAAAAATGCATGTACAGATTTCACAGAATAATATCTCCAAAATGTGTTTGCGATAAATATATATATGTATAATGCGAAAGATGAACGAAAATCATTCATTTCACTCGGTTAAGTTCGGTGTCACTAGCTTGGATACCGAAAAACAAATGCTGTTTCAGAATAGCGATTTGCAGAACGCGCGCTTAGATGAGGGAAGATTGTAAATAGCGTTGTACTGCCATCTAGCGTTATTATTTGAAAGTAAATGAAGAATTATGTCTTTTCAATTTTATTAATCGTAAAAAAAATATTTACTATTTATGCCCTATGTTATAAGATAATTTAATAATTAGTTATTTAAACTTTTTTTAATTATAGAAAAAAAGATAACCTTTTACTAAAACAAAATTAATTTTTTCTCTCATGTCCTGATTTCACTTCAGATCATACACGAATTCTGATAAAAAAAGGTAAGCGAAAAATAATACATTTCATTTAAAATTTAATTAAGGAGCAAATGTAAGCTTTAAAATTAGTCTTTAAAAAAATTTTTAATTTATTCAAACTAAAAATAAGCGTAATTTCGAATTTTCTGATTTTTTTTTTTTAAATTGCTTAATAATCGCACTAAATCATAGTTGATGAAGACAAGGAGGAGATTTATATTTCGGCTCTAGTTGAGGGAGAAAAAATCATAAAAGAAAAGTATTAGTGAGTTTGTTATCAATTTTAAGATAAATAATACAAAAGCAGAAAAATAATACTGTGTTCTGGGTACTATTTATTTTTGTTATGCAGCTGTTTGGGAACCAATAGTCAGAATAACGAATGGACGCCTCTTAACTAAGTCAGTTGTTGTCAGGGCAAACAATTAAAATGTTTATTGCAGTTACATAATAAGCAAATAATAATCTGATATTTATAAGGTACTTTCAAAAAGAAAATGGAAAGAGATTCTTATTGTATGATTATACAATATTGCCAAAAATTCCCCAGTGAAATATAAGGATGATCGATTTCCTTCTAAATCAGAGATTACATTCAGCCAGCTACAATCCATCCAATAAGACGATGCATGCGCAGAAATTGTAAAGTAGCAAGAATTTGTTCGTCGAGACAAGAACTTGCTTTTGAGCTTGCTCTTTCAGCGCATACGCAATCTTCCATCTGCGTAAGCCTGATCTTACTCGAATTATATAACTGGCTGCTAACAAGAGCGTAGCGACCAGATGGACGGGGTGGGGAGGTTCATGGTATCAGTAAAATTTGTCTTCATGAATAAAAATCATTAATACATTTTTATCATCTTTGATATATAAAAAGGATGAAAATTAATATCAGGTCTGGACACCATTTATGCATATTATACCATATTATAACACCATATTCAAAAATGTCATGTTTCGCCTTGATGCCACTTATTCTTGCTCCGTCATTGGATAATCGTTTGTGTCCCAAAAGTAGTAGATACCTGCTGAATCTAGAACTTATAAATACCCGATTTTTCTTCATTGATTGAGACACAATCTTCTCCTAACAATTCCCATTTGTTATATGTCAATAAACTGCTTTTTTAAATATGCAT
>JAPMOR010111858.1:204187-227404 GCA_026543865.1 Argiope aurantia
TATATATATATATATATAACACAATTGAAATAATATATAATAAATATATGTTTACAAACAGATCAAAATAGTAAAAAAATAAATAAATAAATAACGTAATTCTTATAAATGGAAATGCAACGCGATTCTGATTACACTCTTTACATCAGGAATATTTATTTAATGTGATAGTACGTAAAATTGGCCTAGTTGCAAAATTTCGACTTCAGAACGAGAAGGTCATGAGTTTGAGATTCAGTTGCGCAAAATAAGGCATATTCAGGGCTGGAACAGAGCCGTTTTGTACAATAGCTATATGGGTATCTCAGATTTTATAGACGGCTCTGATCGCACAATTTACTATAATGATTAATTTTAATTTTGAAATAAAAAATTGATTTAAGCCTTCAGCTCTAATCTCGTAGTTTCTGCGGGATGGATGTCATTTTATTGTCTGCTGCATTCTTCAGTTTTCGTGAGCTAATGCGGTTATATTTTACTATTATAGATTTAAATAATACCATGCTATTACTGGATAGCAAAAGATAATGTTTCGCTTTTTTTTAAATATATGAACTTATTTGCATCTAAATAGTGAATTTTTAAAAATTTGCAATCAGAGGGTTAAATAATGTTAAAAATCATCATTAGGACAATTTAAATTAAATAATTTTGAAGATTACTTTGATAGAATATACTATTTAAAAAAATATTGATCGATTAATGAATCTGTCCCAAACAGTTCAGTAAAATATTTAGATTAATAAATTCAAATCAATTAAATAAATACTTGTAAGATTTATTGCTGTTTTAATTTATATTTTATGTTATCTAAAAATAAAAAAATATTTACTTAAATATTACTTTTATAAATTAAAAATATATTTTTATATTCGTGAAATAAATAGTTTTTAATAAAAAGTGATTTTTATTTTGTGACTTTTTAAATTCATCAGACAAACGATCAAAATTAACCTAAGCTAGTTTACCAAATCCAATTTTGGAAAGTCGCTGATTTGCAATTTTTAATGCTTTAATAAAAGAACAAGTACTTTTTTTTCACTTCGCAATTATTTATTGTTAGGTAGATATATTTTTGGACTGTAGGGGCTGAAGTTCTTAGTTGCCAAGTTACTTTAGCCCAGAGTGTTGAAAGATGATGGAAAGGCGATTGCCTGGTACATATTAAATTTGTTCAAGAGTCCTGACATTTATGCGATAAAAATTCTTTACAAACGAACGCTTGCCTGCTCAAATGTCTTACAATGTCTTAACAATTAAATTCAACGTCTGAAGATATCAAACAATGTCTTTGTCCCCAAATAATCAGTATGTAATTTCAAACACAGCTGTTCAGCTTTATCATTCAGCGTAGCCAGATCGGATTGATTTTATAAAATGAATACACATCTAATTTTGAAAAGATATGCTGATTAGCAGCAAACTGTGCAGCCTCTTTTTTAATCAAATGAATCATTTTAAATTATGAATCAGATTTGAATCTTTTTAATAGTACTGAAGTTGAAATTAAATAGTTTGGTGCATTCTCAATGACGACTCTTGCTTAATCACTGTGGAAATATCGTAACTTAACCTTTTCGCAAACAATGTCTGACACGTGCATCAAATTACTGAATTTTTTAGTATTTAAAGATACAAATGAGGAGAATATAAAGTAATTAAAACCCCGAAAATCATTTGAAACTCATTTCTCATATGAACCTTAATGCTGATTTGAAGATTTATTATTATTTAGCAATAAATATTTCGAAATGAGGTTAAGTAAATTCAAAGATCAAGCGATTAAAATATTTCACTGCTACTACTGATTACTGCATAATTTTAATTAGACCATTTTTTTATTAATTTCTAATAATTCCTTAATAGACAGTTATTACTTCATTTTTAAATTGATAAAGATTATGTTTTGTAAATAAAACTTGTATTAAGAAATTAATAATTTTTAAATAATAACAATTAATTTTTTTAAATAATTTCCTACATTTATTTATCTATATTCCTTTTTCTCACTTAAATATGAGACTACGGGAATGAAAATTAAAAAATATCTATTTAAGATTGCAAGTTGAAACAATGCATGTACAGTTACAAAGATATCACTTACTGGTATTTAACATTTCACTATGATTTTAATAGCAGGTAGGACTTATAGTATATACAGTTGGTAATTCAAGGGTTAGAAAAACTCTTAAAAAGAAATATAATTTTCTAATTTTATTTTGAACAAAAAGACTTATAACTTTTTCCTTAATATTACTATTTATCAGATGAAAACACAAGGGACGGAGGCCAGACAGAATCTCTTGTTTGATGTATTTCATCCAAAATTTTATACATATTCAAAATCTTGATGTTAAAATTTCAAACATTCGAATTTTATTCTTCTGCTCAAATGTGACACAAGTTGAGGGACAAGAGTAAATTTGTGATGGGTAGCAACAAGATTTCGATTGTATATTTGTTTTTCCATATTTTACAATCTTCATCAAGGCACATATTAGAAATATTTTTTGTAAGAAATTCCTTCTTTGATTCATAAATACCTTTCAGGGAAGAAGGAATGCCGTTCACTACGCAAAAATTCTATTCATTGAAAATGAAGTGAATCATTATAGTAGATTCTACTTTGAAGTAATGGATGGTAATATTTAAAAAATGGGAATCTTTATTCTAGCTAATTTGGTTTTCGAACAGTTTTGTTTTTAAACATTTGACCAAACTGACAAAATTTCAATCTTTCTTCGGGAGAGGAGACAAAAAGAATTCCAAGAACTCTAAAATGTAGAAATTTTCTTCAAAATCTCGAGGTGGAACATTTTGACAATTATGATTGTATATTGTCAACGGCGCAAATGTATACACGAATCTTTGAAAATTAATCCATTTATGGTATTATATTTATATGTAGGCTTTATGGATTCCCTTTTAATGTGAATATATTTGCTAATGCTCATTAAATATTGTATTCTTCAAATTTTCTGTATTTTAATCTGAATAGATAACCTAATATGTGGATCTAGCCAGAGGCGACGACATTAGGAGAGAGAGAACTGTAATTTTCACTCTCGGTGAAAATTAAATTTCGGCAAAAATTCATCTCGGCCAGCCAGAAATTGAATTCTTGCGAGAAATCTTCACCACTCCGGAAAGGTACAGATAAAGAACTAAATATCAAAGATCGCAAAAACTTAAATCTTTATACCATCCAAGGTTATCATACAGTAAATAGTCGAAAAAAAAAACGAATTTTGTCTAAATTTGACACGATTAACAACAGTAACCTCTGCAGAATGTCGGACATCTGATTCTGTTGTCGTACATTCAGTCTGCCAACAGCTGGCTGAATAGCACATTTGGCGACAAGTGAATCTTGAGTCATTTTTTGACGAACTTTTTTTATATTTTTGACCAAGAAATCAATAGATGAAAATTTGTATGGACTTCATCGCCTGTTTTAATGTCTTGTCAATAGAGTTGTGAGGGAAAATGAAAGTATCAGTATTATTCAAGACTGGGAAATTAGGATAATAAAGGGAATGACAAGGGTGCTTTTTAACTTATTTTTCCCAATTCAAATTTAACGGAACGAATAAGAAAAGAACTGGCTTTTTATTTATCGAATCTTTCTTTTTGCAGCAATAACTTTTCAAGACTCGTTATTTAGTATATTTTATTTCTTTGTAATAATTCCTGTCTGGCTAATGGTAAAATCATAGTAAAAACATTGATATCTGTTGTCAACACTCTTTTTTTAATGTGGACTTACATAAATCATAAAATCAGTAGAAATATGAAAGGGGAGAAGAAGGGATAAAAATAGTTAGAAGTAATAATCTTTATCTATATATCTTTGTGTGTGTTTACGCTCTATAATCGTCCACAATTTGCAGGTGCCAAATTTGGCAAATATATATTTTGGAGGGCAGTAATATGCACTTAGGAGCGATTGTTTGAATTTTTAATAAGAAATTTAATTAATTAAAATTTATACTGTATCTTGGAGTTTCCTCTGGATAACTTACAAAAATTATATCACACAAAATAAATTTTACATCCCTTCGGAAATTTTTAAATTATCATTTTAATACTACCAATTCAATAATCGAAAGAATTTTTTATGTATCTTGTCAATTTTTAAAATTTAATTTTTTACCTGTTTTCCATTAGTATGTTATAATATTATTATCCTAAAGTTCAAACAATTTTCATTGTTTCATCAACTATTTGATTCCGTGATTTTTTTGCCACCGTTGAAAGCAGGAAAACAATAACAAAAACCAAGGTAAATGTATAGTTTACGAGACGTATCATAAAATGAAGGTACACTATCGCAAATGCGGCGTCCTGGCATATGGGTAGCGCGTCTTTTCCGTTATCTGGGCTTCCCGAGTTCGAATCCCGGTTCGGGCATGATTGTTTTACTTCTGTGTTCTGTCTGTGAGGTGTGTGAATGTGTTCTCAAGTAAAAAGAGGTTGCGCAAGCAAATGTGACGCATGAAATAGCTGAAGTCGTACTCTCGACCCTAGCTGGCGCTACAAGAAACACTCACTCGGCTTAAATCGCTGACAGGTCTGTCAGTGGACTTGTAAGTAACAACATTATTGTAACTTTTAGAAAATACAGGAGCTGAATTTTTATGTTTTTAATAACACCATAATGACAAAAGACTCATCTACATCAGAAATTTTCATGTGCACAATACAGAGAGCATATGTAAGACACTTAAAATAACATGGCCTTATGTCTGATAATTTGGCGGAATCTTGCACATGAATTTATATCTACACTATTGAAAGAAAATTTAATATAACCAATAATCCCAGCGAATCAGCTGGTTATTAAGAGGAATAAATTTAATAAAAAGAAAAGTCCATTCTATTGTGACTGAGTGAGTTAAAAAAAATTAAATATTACTCTCATAGAAATACAGGAGCTGAAAGCGGCGCGATTTCAAACCACTCCATCGGTCGTTTCAAAGATACGATAATTCCGAGTTTTCCCAAGGCTGATTGGTCTAAGATTATGAAAATGTTGATTGTTCTAAAATTGAAATATTTATAACTTCATAGTTCGATCAAATTTGGCCGCAGATGATAGAAACCTTTTTTTTTAATTTAAAACTTTATAAAAAATATTTTCCAGGATATGATTCCTCAGAATAAAAAAAAATATAAAATTGTGACTTCGTAATTTTTTGATGTATATTTATTGATCGAAACAAAATAAAATATTAATATTTAAGTCATTAAAATCTTTTGACAATAAAATTAAAAACTAAATTTAGTAATGAATCAGAGAAATTTTTATTCAATAATTATTCCAGATATTGCATAAATTATAAAAATTATTCTGAAGTGCTCGTGAGACATTAATGCCAAACGATTCTGTTTTCTCTACCCACGATTTTAAAAAATATACTTGGTTTCAAAAAGAATAAGAAATTTTTGTATTCATTGAAATTTAATCATCTTCACTATAAATTCATATTCAAATTTTACGGGAGCTGACAAAAAGTTAGAGAAATGCGTAGTACAATAAACAGAATGGCATAAGTCTTTTACAATAATATGAATTATATGACTAACAAAATTTGAAGCTTAAAAACATTTTATTGAAGAAGTTAGTAAGAGACCAAGTTACATAAAATATAATTGAAAATGTTCGAGAGCATTTATTCTGGCAGAACAACCATAATAATAATAAAGATAAATGTGTATGTGCTTGCGTTCTACAGGCCAGACCGTTTGATCTACAGCTACCAAATTTGGCACATGTATACCTTGGAGGATGGAAATGTGCATCTTGGAGAGATCTTTTCGGAAATTGTGATTAGAATTTTAATTAGAACTTAAACAAAATTTTCTCGTTTTTCCGAAATAAATTCTGAAAATATTTAAGCAGAAAAATGATTTTTAACCGCGTCTTAAAAATTCGAAAAATTATTATTACATTTTGCTATTTTTTTTCTTTGCGAAACAATTCTTGTTTCTAATTTTAATTATTTTTTAAAAATTATTTTAAACATATTTTACAATAATGTATTTCATTGTTGAAGTGAAGCTCAAACCATTACTGCTACTTATACTTCATCATACATTTTTCTCCTTTATTGATGATCAAGATAAGATGATTCGGATTATTTTTCCCTGTTGAATAGGTTTTAGTACAGAGCAAACTTTTAATAACTTTTTTGATATTTTGTTGTACTTAAAATTAAACCCCAGAATCAAGCGATGCCGAAAATTTTTTTAAGTGCGCCCATTTTAAAACACTGCCGCTATTTCTTATGGTATAATAGGATATATAAAGGTGTAGCCAGGAAAGTTGTAAAATGCAAAGCACAATAAATATATCTGTGTAAGGCTTTTAAATAATGCATGTTAAATATCTATCAACATTAGAAGCTTAAAAATATTTTGTTGTGGAAACAACTTAAATTTTCAGCAACCATTTATCCCGTTGATCCAATCGTTCATCAAAGCTGGCTAGTATGATAATAAAGCTGAATAGTTAGTGGTAATTTTAAGTTTCTACAATTTTCATATTTCGAAATTGCAATTGAAACTATTTTTGTCATTTATAATTTAATTTTAGCGTTATAAATTTAATTTTCAAACTAAACATTTTCTTCTGTTAATTTTTAACGCACGTTAAACTTGGAGGATTGGAATTCAAGAACATTGAAGAATTGATTTTACAATGAAAAAAAGTGTTTATAATTCATTTTTACTATCCCCGGTGATGTTTGGCTTTTAAAACCTTTCTTAGTTACGGAGAAGGAGAAGAAATTGTGACAAAGGGAAATCTCTCTATAATAACATTTCCCCCATTGCTCTTTGGCTGCAGATAGACAGATAGAAAGATTAGATGCTTGATTCATTTGTATATTACATACAAAATCAAATAAATAAGAGATAAAGTTTATGCACTAAAGGAAGAGAGGTGATGCAATTCAGCAGCCCATATACACGAACTGCTACTGTGTGTATGTATAGTTACAAAATATCTTATATGAGATGTAATGCTGAATCAAGTTTATTTCGTTATTCCATCAACAGCTTTATACCTGTGATTCTGTGATGCAGCCTACAACCTATACAAATTATATATTAAGAAGAGAGCCATACATTTGGATGGGAAGTATTATTAACAACTCTTTTAAAAGAAACGAAAACACACATTCATGTATAGAGTCGAAATAAAGCCAAGGAAAATAACCTCTCACATGTATAAATTTAGTGCAAGTAAAAAAAAAAAGAATTAATAAAGAGAATAATGAAATACGATTTCTGAAATAACAAAAGTTGGTTTGATGAAACGTAGAGTTTTGTTTTGTTTTAAATTTCCTATGACCTAATTTACAGATACAAATTAAAAGAACAGCGAATAGCAGAGTAGCAATGCAATTTTCTTGGGCAACCTTATAAAAATAGGTATATTACGTTGGCATTCTAAAAAATAGAAAGGATATTCCACCCAGAGAAATTCAGAAATGAAAAATGAACCGAAAATGTATAACTATCACTAAGCTACCCTCGTATTGCTTAAGCTTTCTGGGTCATCTCAATGATATTCATACGACATCACCACAGGAGCTGAAGTGGAGTTAAAAAGACCATCACCACCCACGGTTTAATCTCAAAGAAGTTCCACCCATCATCAAAATTGAGGCAACTCAACATACCATTAGTCTATCTCTAAGAGTAATAAGAACTCACTTATCTACGATGGCTTCACACTCCCGTACTCAAGATGCACAGCTGGTGGAGCCGAAAGCATAAAAATTTTTGTACCAGAAGGTTTTCAAATATTATCTAAAATTATCGCATTCAAATATTTAGTTGAGAAATATATTGTAATACAAAAAATATTAAATAAAGATTTCTTCTTTTCAGTATTAAAATCAAATATACAGCTTTATTAAGACAAATAAATAATGAAATTGATCATGACTTATCAGTAAAATATGTTGAGATATTTAATACATGCACAAATGGAGCTGTTTTCTTTATTTCTATCTTTACGCACAAATTTATGGCACAAATGGAAAAAAAATCTATTATTTACCGACAATATTCAAGTGCATGTTAATTTACAGGTTATTAATCAATCTTTTAGGTTAGTCCACTCGGACTGTAGTTTGAAGGAGTCAATCGGATTGAACTTTAAATGTCGAAAAAATATTATAGTTTTATTGCCATACATTTTTTGATTGGATCTTCAAAAGCGTGCGATTATATCACGCAGATCTTATCGTACTCAATAAATCAGGGAGTGGGATTAAGAAAATATTAAATTAAGATGCTTTATTAAATGCATCCGTATTTAAATAAAATGCTTTTAATTTGAGACAAAAGGTTTAAAAGTTTAATATGTATTTGAAAAAAAATCCCTATAAAATGAGCTATCAAATGTTACGATAAATTAATTAAAACGGAAACAAATTTTAAAATCAAAATTCTTAATAATTTTATTAGTTTTTATTTAAATTGAGAGCAAAGTTTGCAGTCCCAAGGAAACCTCTGACTAGAATTTCAGGTCGATAACTGTATCGTAATTCTAAAAATTCAACTTTTTTCGAAAGAAATCTGGTATAAAACTACTAATAAATACTTTTCTATTTAAATTTTTGAGCGGGGAAGAAAAAGTAATTCTAATCTAAAAACGCTGCTTTATAATATCAAATGGTTTCAATACATTCGTTATTCATTAAAACGCATTTTGAATGCTCATGCACTTCACGCAGAAACAATAAAGCTCATGTTTGAACCCGTTAAGATTTTGAGTCTCGCAACTTTATAGTTTCTTCAATATGTTTTGATGAAAGCAGTAATTTTGCTGAATGAAACAGTGGCGCATTTTTTTTATTTCAATATTTGCAAAGGTTAGATAATTTTAGTTACATAAGAATTTTAATAAAATATTTGATTTTTTTAAATAATTTTTTGAATTTAAAAAAGTTATTTAATATGAGTTTTTACATTATGCTTACGAAAATAGTCTAGCGTATTTTTTTCTTTCCGTTTTGTGTGTACATATGTTTGAGCATTTAGCATGTGTAACCTAGTTCTTCCTTCAGCTACCAGTTCAGTTAAATTACCATAAAATATCTAACTGCAAAATAAAATAAAATAAATGGGTTTAAGTTGTTAAATTATCTTACCAAAAATGAATTTCAAAGTGTGTAGTTCGATTAATTACTGGATTATTGAATAATCATTTTCTGTATTACTCTCTGAAAAGTTCGACTTTATTAAAAAAAGAAATAAAGTCACTGAAAAATACATATAAGTACTTTTCTATGAATCAAAATTCCCAGACCGAAAAATAATCCCGTTCCAAAAGTGTTGTTCGTTGATTTAAAATGCTAATATAACGACAATTTTCGAAAAAAAAAAGTGTTTAAAATTAAATTTTAAAAAGAAAAAAACTCCCATTTTATAGTGGCTGAGTCTCCAAAAGCATAAAAAGATTTTCGGGAGCATGACGGTCAGCGGGAAATACGTTCAAGCTTAACTAATAATTGTAATAAAATGTCATCTTAAAATTAAATTTCCACCACTATTCTTGAAAATCAACCATTGTGATACCATTTTAAATCAACCAGCAACACTTTTAGAATAAGATTACTTTTCAGTCCACGAATTCTGTTTGATAGAGAACTTACCATTTTTCGATGGCCCAGCGTTTTTACAACAAAAATCAAATTTTTCAAAAAAAAAAGTGACATTTGTTTACATGTGACATATATTTTAATAAACTTTCAAAAATTTCACAATATATATATATATATATATATATATATATATTAAAACATGTATATTTAAATTTACATGTTTTAAAACTTTTTCCGATCATATCTAGTAATAAAAAAGTTTGACCATTTAGTCTATAAGTATTTTAAATATCTTCAATTTTTTGATTTAAAGATATTTTTTTTCTCTTAGATTAAAGCTTTTCGAACGAACCACAATCTAGAAATCGACTCTCTGTATGTCAACCTTTTTGAGTCCAATCACTGGCTTTCTTTCTCCGTCTATGTCGTTTGTTGCTTACTGTATTGTGATTGGTTAGAAAATTACGTGTTTGTCTACATTATAGGAAGTTTTTTCCTTCATACTTTCAATCTTATAACAAGCATTTACAAAATTATTTCCATGCTCTCTATGACATTTTCAGAAATTGTATCAAGGATAAACAGCAGTGAGGTCAGAATAAGTATTGAAAGCTATTGTATTCCTGCCTTTCAAAAAGGTTTTAAGAAAACAATTACAATTATTTATTAAGTAATATTTTATACTGTGTAGTAATTTAAAAATTTTCCATTAAATTTGTGCCTGTCTTAAAGAGTTATTTAATTTATGAATTTTTGTACTAACTGTTCACTCTTTTTTAATTCTTTTGACCTCCTTTTGACAAACACAAATTATTTTTAGCATTTTTGTTATTTTATACGAATTAATATTCATATAATTCTTAGTATTTAATTTAGATATAATTAGCTAATAATTTTAATTAGTGCTAAGAAACAGAATTATTGAATTTTTTAAGAGTTCATAGAATTATATTTTGAAGATTTTTAATTTTAAAATTCTTAAAACAGAAAAAGAAATTCAACATACAAAAAGAGAAAATAATTGCTGTAATTTGTTAATATTCATAATTCTCATGAAATATGTATTGGGCAGTAGAATATAGAAAATAGTTTTTGTTTCATACCTATCTTTAAAAGAATTAACTAAAATTTGTAGAATCATCCCACACTGTTTATCAGATATATTACTTGTGAAGTTTGCTTCATAATACTGTTAGTGTGTGAATATAATTATTATTAAAATAGATTTTTTAAATAGGGGATCGTTTTTCATGAAATTCGGCTGACAATGTATTCAAATATTGAGTGTTTAGCTTTTTTCTTAGTGCTTTGAAAATTTTTAAAAATCTGATATTAGAAACAATGATTGAATATTATATTTCTTTTTAGTATTTTTATATGGTTATATTTTATTATTATGAATATGAATGTTATTGAAATATGTTGGTTATATTAAATATAGCACCTTTATAAACTGTCTTGCTAAATAATCACTTGAACAAATATCGAAAAAGAAATTGCTTATTATACATAAAAGAAAATTTCTGCGTTGATAGATACTTGAAAATAACATCACAGTATTTATGATTTATGTAGAATAGTACTTGTGATATTAAATCAGAATAGAAATTAACTTTCCACTTTCTTTTTGTTTCTTATATTAATTCCTTTAAGTAGATTAAGAAAATTAATGTATAAGATTAATTTTTTTAACACTTCAAATGAAGGGTTTGTACTATAATAATTCTTAGTATTTTAGATAGGTTTCCTATTCATTCTTTTATTGAATAATTCTCTGTTTAATTTAAAAATATTATAGAATTCAGTTCAAGTAATTTATTATTTGTGGTTAAATAGATGATCTATGTTGACATGAAACAAATATTTTATATTGAATAGAATATCTATACTTATATTCATTTTATAAATAATAAATATGTGTATATGCAAAAAGATTTGTATTATAAAGTTATACTTATGAATTAAAGTGGCCTTTTTAAATATCCAGATAAAGTTCTGGCAAATTTTAAACAAATGTTTTTAACTGAATTACTGATAGAAATTCTTCACCATTTTACATTGGTATTGTTTTAAACAAAATAATTAGTCCTTCAAATAGAAATAAAGTTCTTCTTTTAGTCAATAGCTTATGCATTAAAATAATTTTTAATAAAATTATAAATATATAATAGCTTTTCCTTATATAAAAGATGAGATTGTAATTTCGATAACATTGTCATTTCTAAAAAGAATTGGTGATATTCCTTAAGTTGTATATTATAGTATTATAAAACTATTGTATATTAATAATATAGTTTTATTAATTAAATTACAAATTGTTCAGTGTTATTTTTAAGTGTTTCTGTAACTAACTGAAATGAATTAAAAAATGTTGCATTACAAAGGAATTTAAATAAACATTTCATTCAGCAGTTATTTTCAAACATGACTATTGCTTGAAATTTGATTTTTTAAAAAAATTACACCTCTTAAATTATTGTACACCTTAAAAAGTTGCCTCCCCCCCCCCCATGAAGTAGATTTAAATCTTCATTTTGCAAGGAATTTCTCACACTTATATTGTTTCACTGAAATTTCTTTTTCATGTTTGTTAATAATTATAAATCTTAAGATCATCTAAACAATATGAATGTTAAAAATTAACCTTTTTCATCATATATTTTAAGAATAATTTTAAAAAAGAATTTGTGTCCTCTGTATTGAATAAAAACATTTGTAGACATTGGAAAATTAAGAAGAGAAAGGAATTGTATTTGAAACCATATCGTAATGTGCATTCATTTTATTTTATGCATTATTTAATTTGATTTAATTTTAACCAGTGAATTTGAAAATTCATAAAGCATTATTTTGTAATAGTGAGTTTTGAAATGTAAGGAAATTTTATGTAGACATTTTTTAGAAAAATATAAAAATTAATATAAATTAGCTATTTGCAGAGAAGTGTAAATAATGAAAAAAACTATGTCTAATGATTTTGTGGATTAAGGCTCTTTTTCTTTCTTTAGAAATAACATACAAAATCATACAACAAAATGTATAAAAACAAAAATAGCTAAATAAAAAACAAGCTTCAATGAAATAATAAGATTAGATAAATTTTATTTCTACTAGCTGGAATTAAGGGTTGCTATAAAGTAAATATTTTGTGAAACTGTCTTAATGAGTTCCTTAACCAAATAATTTTACATTACTAAACATTTACGACATGAAATTTACACATACCATTCTGAGGTCCATTTCTTGTTAACTGTATATTTCTGCTATTTATTATTCTTTATTAATTATTTCTTACAACATTTAATTAAACTATATGTCAACTTTTAGTACTTTTGCTTGACTTTAAGCTTACTTCATCCTTCAACTTCTTAAATAATTATAGCAAAAATAAAAAAAATATTATATATGCCAGTTTAAAGTGTAAATACTTATCTGTATGATTTTGTAATTTAGATCTATTATATAGAATAAATGCATTATTAAATCATTTAATTTTTTTCAAAGATTTTTGTCTTAATATTATAGGATGCACCATTGATTTATAAATCATCCTTGTTGGTATAAGGTCACTTAACATCTTAACATTACTCAGTCCTTTTCTTACCGATGAAGAAAATAGCAACTTGCAGGTTCACCAGCGATATTTGGTATATTTAATTTCAGTTAAATTGTTAGCTATTATTTCATCTTCATAATTCCCACAAATTGTCAGATATTAAGAAATATTATTTCAATTTCTTTCATATGCTTTGTCTATTGTGTACATGGACCTTTCCAATGGAGACATGTCAGCTTAAAACTTCTGAAATAATTACAGCAGAAAAATATTTTATTTGACAATTTAAAGTGTAAATACTTATTTTTTCAAAGATGCTGGTCTGAACACGGCAGGCTACATTGTTTAATTTTCATATATTTTTAAATTTACTAAGTCCTTTTCCCAACAAGAAGGAGATCTAGTCACCTTAGGGTACCATCTGGTTTGCCTGGAATTGTAGTTGTATTTAATTTTACTTAAATCATATAAATATAGCCATTGTGGAAAGCATTTTACTTGTTTCTCATAACAGTTTACCTGGTTTGAAACATGATGATAAAAATTGTATCACAGGTGGCTACTGTTGTGAAAATATCACAAGATATATTGACTTTTAATTCTACATATTGGATATAACTTTTAATATACTAAGAAATGAACTATTTAGAAAAACATTTTATTATGATTTGTCTATATTTATCTGCCTTTGATCTTTCATATGTTGGGTATATTAGCATGCAATGTCGTATGTTATACACAGACTTTGTCATTTAGATCTATTATATAAAATAAATGCATTATTGAATCTTCTTTTTTTTTTCTCAAAATATTACAGTACACATTTTTATGAAAATCATCAAGTATTAGTCCTACAGAATTTCCATTGGTTAGTTTCTTATAAATCATAGAAACTTTCTTAAGGCAGTTCTGCAGGCAAATAGAAGTGGTGAAGATCATATCTACAGATGGTCTAATTCCTGTGCGTTAATGTCTTTTGCTGAGATGTATTTGGTAAGAATGCAAAACTACTCTTATTAAAAGTAATGTTACCATAACACATGTATTATAAGCATGTCTGATATTACACTGATCAGAGATGCACTAAATCTTCTAGTTCGTTTTAGACAACGCAAGTTCAAAGGAATCCTTTTCCTCTCCCTAACTTCCAACACCTGATATTGATTTTTTTTATTGGTTTTAATTGTAGTCTCTATATAAGCAGTTTTAAGTAGTGAATTTTGTGGAATTAGCAAAACTTTCAATTTTGGGTCCCTTTCAAAAAAGTTGGTTTCAGTATCTCTCCTTTTAAAAAAAAAAAATTCAAAATTTACATTTAACTTTTTCTTTGGCCTTCATGAGGAAAATATTAACTTTTTCAAAATAATTTCATACATTTTCTGCCTTACTGATAATATTTTTCGAATACTTTTAAAATTTAATGCAGTTTTTAGATTGTATTAAAATATAATCCATAAATAGTAATGAGAAATTATATATTGTTTAAAACATTCATAAACGATGTTTTTCATATCCTTCATGTCATTCATGAATTGATGTAATCTATATTATTTCATTCATATTTTATAATTTCTATTTCTTATTTTTGTTTGCTTTGAGATGCTTCTTTTAATATCAAAATTGAAATCTATATATTTTTATGCTGAACTTCTCTCCACAGTCATGCATCAGTGCAACTGTTGAAATAGATTCTTATAATAATATCTATCTTCTAAGAGGAATATCTGTTAAGATCTTTTTCTGTCTGCATAACTATTGTAATTTAAGGGGAAAATATATATATAATTGAATTGCAACATAGACAATTAAATGTTGATGGCAAAAGCCTGCTGCTGTCATTTGCAAGTTTTGAGAGTGAAAATTGTCTGCTCAGATAGTGGTTATTAGCTATATTTATGAGTTTTTTTTTAAAAAAATTGACAACTTGAAAAAAAGGAAATGTTATATAAGAAAAATTAACATAGCTTAAGGAAAATTTATTTGAACTCCATGAAAATTTAATGTTTTTTCACTTTCTTTAATAAATATATTTCATACATTAAATTTTTATTTAATGTCAAAAGTTATATACAGAAGTTCTATATTTTGTTTAAACTCTACTGCCATAAATATACACTGAGAAAGTAAATTCAATTTGTAAAGAATCGTAACTATTTTCAATATATTCAGTTAGCTGTCTATGTTTTCATTTATATATGCTTACTTTATATGTTCTCTATGTACACAATTCTGCTCTGACATTTATTTAAATAAAATATGGAAGATGAAAAGCATACCTTAATGACAGAATTTAAATTTGGTTTTGAAACAGTTGTAGAATGATTCAAATCTCAAAGCTCAAAATGGCAAGAATAAGTATTAAAACAAAGAAAAAACTAGAAAAGCTTATTATTTTAGATTCATCTTTTAAAAAATGCATATATATATGTGTGTGTCAAAGAAATAGACCACAATTTTTTTTCTAAAATTTTGCTTATTTATTTATGCATTCTTTTTTTTATTACTATTCACTCTAGATTAATGAATTTAGAAAGAAGGATGAAGGGAAAAAAAAAAAAAAAACTCCTGTGATGCAAGTTTAAAAAACCCAGAACAACTTACTAATATTGTTTCCAAAGGGACCTCAAACTTCTTAAATTTGATCCTACCTATTACCACAACCTTAATTTGCTGTTTGAACAAAGAAAATAAGCTGATGCTTCCATTTTTATTGTTATTATTTTTTAACAATAGCCCTTATACACATCTATATAACTCTAATCTCACCAATGATAGCTGGAATATCTTAAGACCTTCCTTTCATGGCAGTGTCGTAAAAAAGTAATATAATAAAAAATAAAAGTTTATCAACACTTTTTTGAAATACTATTCAAGAGCAATCAACATTTTCTTTTCTTTTGCTTGTTCAAAATAATGAATCTTGTGAATCAATCAAATGAATGAAATCCACAACTTTTGAATCATATAAACAATCAATGAATATATAATTATTTTTATTATTTTCAGTTTTCCAAATCATACAAATATTAACTATTATCATCTAAATATTACAATGACTCATTTTTACAATAAAGTAATAATAAAGTTGAATCTGTCCGAAGATAAATATATTTTGATAATGTTAATTAAAATATTTTTTCTGATTTACAGGTTTAAAATGTGATAAAAATTATACATTCATTCGTATAATAAAAAGAAAGTCCAAAGTATAAAAAAACATTATTTGTTATTTTATATTCATGATATATAAATAATATTTTTTTAAAATTATAAAATTTTTTCAATACGAATAATTTTTAAGTGTCATAATTTTTAAGTTTTTAAGTAATTAATGAGTTTAAATACTATGTATGTTAATTATACGACAATTGAATGTTCTTTAAACGGCTCCATTCATATTAATTTTTTGGAAATTCAGCAGGATTCTCATGAGGAATCTAGTTACACATTAAAAGAAATCTATGTATTATTTTACATTTAGGTTTCTTTTAAAAATTAAAAACTCAATTTAAGTTTAAAAAAAAACAGGAAAAATCTAATCAAATACTATATACATAATATGAAATTACAAAACAATACAAAGTTAAATTCTAAACATAAATTTCAAAGATAACAATTCAAATTTATTTGAAAATTTACAAACACATACAGCATTTGTTATTTTTTAAATTTTGTTAAATGTTTTATTTAATACAGAAGAGGTGCCCCCCCCCCTACAGACATGAGATAGAATAAGGTGAAAAACAAATCCGTAGTGGATACGCGGATTAACCGGTGGCTATCCAAAATTTCACTGTCGATGATTTGGGGCGAAAAAGCTTATTGAAGTCCACCGTCCTCAATAAAAGAAAAAAATGTTACTATCGTTACTTGGATAAATAATTCTCACTTACCTATAAAACCACCAGGAATCAGCGTTATAGAAAGCTAGTGAATAACGCAAAAATAGTGCAAGCAGGCATTAAACAATTATAAAGTGCCAGTAATGATGATGGAAAACTTTCTGGAGCACCCGCCTTGCAGAGCAAAGCTATCTCCAAGATCCTGGTTTTTACGCCCTGGCGTAGTAAGATGCCCTGGTCTTATGGGCCTACTGGCAGAGGAAGTGGCACGTAGGTACTGGTCACGAGGCAGGGAGAAAAGAAAGAGTGTTTTCGACTTCGATGGTAGGCTTGTCGGGGCACCCGTCCTTAAGTAGGACTATCCCCTTAATGATGTGGCTGATAGAGCTTTACTTTTAATATTTTGGCATGAATCTGTTGTAGGATTGACTGGGATATTGGGATTCAGTGTTGGTGAAGCGTGCGTTATGATTGGCTTTGCTAAGGAGGATAATTGGATGGCGAGTTGCTATTGGTTGTTACTGGTGGAGTGGGTGAGTGGGTATGCTGGCAGTAGTAAAAGGGACTAAGCGATGTTGAGAATAGCCGGGAAGATTACAGGTTAAATTTAATAACGGTAGATGGCGCCATGAGCGTGGGTTGTTTACAATGATAAGAGCAGGTAAGTAAAAGGGTTAGGATCGTTAATGAAAGGGTTAAGATTCTTTAAAGGAGTACGTTTTTCGGTCTTTTAATACGCGGGTTGGGATCATATTTGGGGATTAGTTTTATTGCTTCGTTATCGATGTTTTCAAGGTTTTTAAAGAAGTTAGTGGCGAGTTTTTGAATGAATTTTTTAAGCGGCGGGTATTCTATTGCTTTATAGATTTCAGAGTTAGAGAAGAATCTGGGTGCTTTACAAATATTTTTAATAATTTGATTTTGTTGTTGTTCGATAATTTTAAGATTACTTCTGGCAGCATACCCCCACACTGGACAGGCATAGGTTAGTACTGGACGCAAGTAGGCTGTGTAAATAAGTAATTTGTTTTCCCTATTCATTTTGGAATTTCGTGAGATAAGGGGGTAGAATTTTCTTGCTAGTTCACGAAATTTATTTTTAATATAAATAAGGTGGGGTTTCCATGTTAATTTTCTATCTAGAACTACGCCGAGGTATTTGCAATTCTGAGACCACGGGATAATTTTGTCATTAATTTTAGGCTGGGGGAATGATTTATTTATAGGTGATTTATGAAAGATAATGGCTTCAGTTTTAGTTACGTTTATTGCAATTTTCCATTTTACGAACCAACCTTCAAGTTTCTTGAGGTGTCTGTCGAGTGCTAGCTTAATGTAATTTGGATTTTTGTTTTTTGCAAGTATCGCTGTGTCGTCTGCGAAAATGCAGATCATTGTATTAAATTGTTTCGGTATATCATTAATAAAGATGGAAAACAACACTGGGCCAATTTTAGAACCCTGGGCAACCCCTGCTTGAATATTTTTTTCCGCGGATATAGCATTTTTGATTTTAACTTTAAATTTGCGATTAGTGAGATATGAATTAATGATTTGAATTAAATAATTGGGGGTATTATAGTTAATGAGTTTATAGATTAATCCGTGTTGCCAAACTCTATCGAAGGCTTTTTGTATGTCAAGGAATACAGCTGCAGATTTTTCTTTGTTGATAAAGGCTTCTTCGATGAATTCAGTAACACGGTATAGTTGATGAGTTGTAGATAGGTTTTTTCTGAAACCAAATTGTTCAGGTATAAGAATTTTATTTTCTTCTAGGAAATTATTTAGTCTATTTAGAATTATATGTTCTGTAAGCTTGCTAATTGAAGGGAGTAAAGAAATGGGTCTGTAATTTGTAGGGTTGGTTGGGTCTTTGCCGGGTTTGTGAATTGGTACAACAGTTGCCGTTTTCCATCTTTTGGGGAAATAGCCAATAATTAAGATTTTATATATTAATATTGTTATTTCGAATATGATGTTGTCAGGGAGGTTTTTTAACATTTTATTATTAATTCCATCCTGACCTGGTGATTTGTTATTTTTGAGTTTTTTAATTGCTAGTTTAATTTCACTGGGGGTAGGAGGTGTTTTGATTTCTTTAAGTGTGTTGTTGTTGAATTTAAATTGGGATACTGTATCATTAACTAATTTTTCTGTTTCAGTGTCAATTATGTCATTGTTTTGAAATTGCTTTTCTAGGCTGTTGGCTATACATTCAGCTTTGTTTTCATCTGTTAGTGCAATGGTGTGTGTGTCATTTAGCGGTGGTATGTTTTTGTGTTTCTTTTTAAATGGTCTAACAAGATCCCAAATTGTATTATCTTCAGGATTTGCATTTACTATTTTTTCAACGAAATTTTGTTGCTCAATTTTATTGTTAAGTTTGGCTATTTCCTTGTTTAGTTTGTTAGTGGTTTTCTTGAAGGCTGGATCCCTAGTAAGCTGAAACATCTTCCTAGCATAATTACGTTCTTTGTTTAGTTTTTTGATTTTAGGGTCAAAGTGTGGGTTGTATGGGGTAATGGGTTTAGACGCGGTGATCTTATTTTGGTTTATAAGCTGTTCAAGGGTAATTACTGCGTTATCTATTTTTTCTTCATTGTCAATTTTTATAAAGTTAAGGTTATTATTTTTAGAAAGATTATTTTTGAATAGGGTCCAATTAGTTTTAATTTTTCCAGTGCTATCAGGGAGTGAGTATTTAAAAAAGAAATTAATCATGATGGGGTTGTGATCAGAGCTAAGTTCAGGGATGGAAATTATTTCATAAGGAAAAATAAAATCTTTAACTAGGGCAAGGTCTATAGTACTAGCTGAGTTTAATCCAAATCTTGTGGGGGTGGAGGGTGCAATAATTTCTATACCAGCTCTGTGGCAAAAGGTATTTAATGTGTTACCTCTGGCTGTATTGTTTTTGCATCCCCAGTTAACATGATGGGCATTGAAATCTCCAGCAATTATTTGGTTGGGGCTAATGTTCATGAGCGTCTCTATATCCAAAGTAAAAAGAGAAGTATCCGAATTGTTGGGTATGTAAATAGAGGTAAGTGTAATAGGATCTTTATTTTTAAAATTGATTACTATTGTATTAGCTTCAACGTGGGATAGGGTTGGTGTAGTTATTTCATAATGGGGGATGTAGTTTTTAATTAGAATGGCTGTGCCACCAGCAGCATTTTGATTAGGATTAGTAATTTGTCGATAGCTGTAATATGCGACGTAATTAGCTAGGAAGATTTTCTTTTGTGGTCTCAGATGAGTTTCTTGCATTAAAATAATATCAGGGTTATACTTATTTACAAAGAGTCTGAATTCATTTATTTTATTCTTGATCCCATTTGCGTTCCAGTACACAATGCTAAGATTATTAAGATTGAATTATTTAATGTGTGTTTGGAGCTTGTTGGCTATCAAAAGCCATCAGTAGTAACTGTAGTTTGTCTTCTATTGTATTGGCGTATTTAAGTTGCTTGAGGGCTGTGAATAGGTTTGGATACATGTTAACTAGCTTTCTTAGCTCTTTAGTGGCCTCAGCAATGTCTTTTAAAAAGCTATCACCAAGGGTTGCAGATAAATTAATTTTTTCCGAGCTGTTGTTTTCATTTACGATCACAGCTGGTTGTTCTCGTGGCGCCCTCTGTTGAGGAGCGTTCCCGTTAAAAAGATCGGCGAATGTTTTATTTTCCTGCATATATGCCTGTCTGGAATTTAAATTGCTTCTAGCTGTAGAGTAGTATTTTTCTCTTATGATATTATTATTTGGCAATTTTGGGAATGCTTCGCAACCCCTATATGACGCAACATGACCTACTTTATTACAGTTAATACACCTGGGCTCCGCTAATTTTTCTTTAATTGGGCACTGGTTTGTGAGGTGTTCTTGATTACATTTAAGGCAGCGTGGTTTCATTTCGCAGCAATCTGCGGTATGGTGGAAATTATTACATTTATAGCATTGATTAATGGTCCTTCTGCCTCTAAAGGGTTCGACTGTTACTTTAAGATAATTAATGTGCTGGATATCGAATATGCGTTGAGCTTCGTTATTTCGTCTGAGCTCAATAAGGTAAAATGGGAGGGGGCGTTTTGTTCTAATTTGTGTTAGTTGAGTTACTTTGCACACTGGCAAGTCATATTCAATGGTTAGAACGTCCTTGAGTTCATCAGTGGAGTGATCGTGCGGTAACCCTTTGATTACCGCTTTAATCGGTCGCTCATCCCTGGGTTTAATGATATAAAAGTCATATCCCTGCGATTTGCAAAAGTTAGTAATTTTTCTGTGCTGTTCAGCATCAGTTGGGAAAATTTTAACGTATCCACTTGCCAGTTTATTTTCTGTGGGTCCGCAGACTCTCCTAATTTGGACAAGAATTTCAGCGTATTCTTGGCTATATTTCAGCATTATTGGGGGGGAGTTTTTTAACTGGAACGGGGGTTTCATCTTTTTGTGATTTTAAATTACCTAGTGCTTCAAATTTATTGTTTACTTCTAATGGATTATTTTGGCTTGCCTGAATTGGGCGGGCAGTTTTTCTTTTAGGCGATCTGATAAAATTTGCCTGATTTGCTCTATCAGGACCACAACATTCAGGGAGAAGATCCAACTCACCTTCGAGTGCTCCTTTCTTTGCTAGGGCCTCCTGGTGATTTTCCCTCATGGCTAGATATTCCTCACATTCTGGATCAAGACCATTTTCTAAATAAAATTGCGTTGCTTTTAGTAAGCCTTCAATTTTTACTTTAACAAATTCAATATTCCGCTCTAAAAAGAGCCGTTCGTCGCAGTGACATGGTTTTTGGGATAGCTCAGTATCTGTTTCCATTTCCTCCGCACGTATGCGCTTCGCGCTTCCTTCCTCCGAATCACTACCGCTCAAAAAGAAAGAGTGGCAAGAAGCGTCTTCTTATATAGGATTTCCGGCGGACGAATGGGGAGCCTTGATGTTTCAGGAATGGCCAATCAGGAAGCTGGGGTGTTGTAGCGGAGAGTTCGATGCTTTTTGCTAGACTTAGCCGATCAGGGCATTCAAGATGATCATCATTTTTTCTTCTTTGCTATTAGTTTTCTTGGATTGTTTAACGGCTTCTATTAATTTGGGGAATTCTTTGAGTACTTCTCTTAGCTCCTTTAGGATTTCCAGGGTTTCTATTGCCGAGGGTAATTCTTCATTGACTTTTAAAGTGGGCTTATCGAATTGTTTTCTTGGTGTGGGGGCGGGTTGAGCATCTTGATTTCTTGGATTTTTCCTCATTATTTCCGCGTAGGTGGGTCGACCTTTAATTACTGTGAGCTTCGGGAATTTGGGACATCCTTTCCAGGCGGCTGTGTGCCCTTTTTCGCTGCAATTGACGCATACTGGGTCTGGGATTTTTTCCTTGATGTTGCAACTTCTAGTAGCGTGGGGGCCTCCGCACTTGATACATTTAGGAGTTAGTCTGCAGTTTCTTGCTGCGTGGTAGAACCCTGCACAATTATAGCAGATGGTTGCAGCTGGTTTTCTTCTGTAGGTTTCAATTTTAATTTTCAGATGGAGTAGTGATTTTTCGTTGTATATGTTTTGGGCGTTCTTAGTCTTCTTGACTTCTAGTAAGTAGATTGGGTAAAGTGACTTCATCCTGTAATTTTTGAGCTGGGAGATTCTGTTGATTTTGTAGCTTCTTTCTTCTAGCTCTTTTAATATTTCCTCTTTATCAGCATCTATGGGGAGTCCTTTGAGTACGATTTTAATTGGCCTTTCCTCAAAGCTTTCAGAGAGAGTGAATTCTTCCTTCTTTTCAGCGAGCATATCAATAATTTGGGATCTTTCATCCTCGTTTACTGGTTGAATTACTATCATATTTCTTATCAGCCTGTTTTCAGTCTGTGGGAATTTTCTATGTATTTCTTGAAGTGTAATATTGTAGTTGCTTGAAATTTTTAGATTTATGGTTGCTGGCCTGCTATTAGCGGTTTCTTGTGTGTCCTGGATATTGTTCAATATTTCGTATTTATTAGTTGTGTCCATAGCTTCTGGTTTATCTTCAATTTTCCTGATTTTTGCAGCTTTTCTTGGGTTTACCATCATAAAGTGCCAGTAATTCGACTTCGATGGTAGGCTTGTCGGGGCACCCGTCCTTAAGTAGGACTATCCCCTTAATGATGTGGCTGATAGAGCTTTACTTTTAATATTTTGGCATGAATCTGTTGTAGGATTGACTG
>JAPMOR010111858.1:232404-252171 GCA_026543865.1 Argiope aurantia
GTTTTGATTTCTTTAAGTGTGTTGTTGTTGAATTTAAATTGGGATACTGTATCATTAACTAATTTTTCTGTTTCAGTGTCAATTATGTCATTGTTTTGAAATTGCTTTTCTAGGCTGTTGGCTATACATTCAGCTTTGTTTTCATCTGTTAGTGCAATGGTGTGTGTGTCATTTAGCGGTGGTATGTTTTTGTGTTTCTTTTTAAATGGTCTAACAAGATCCCAAATTGTATTATCTTCAGGATTTGCATTTACTATTTTTTCAACGAAATTTTGTTGCTCAATTTTATTGTTAAGTTTGGCTATTTCCTTGTTTAGTTTGTTAGTGGTTTTCTTGAAGGCTGGATCCCTAGTGAGCTGAAACATCTTCCTAGCATAATTACGTTCTTTGTTTAGTTTTTTGATTTTAGGGTCAAAGTGTGGGTTGTATGGGGTAATGGGTTTAGACGCGGTGATCTTATTTTGGTTTATAAGCTGTTCAAGGGTAATTACTGCGTTATCTATTTTTTCTTCATTGTCAATTTTTATAAAGTTAAGGTTATTATTTTTAGAAAGATTATTTTTGAATAGGGTCCAATTAGTTTTAATTTTTCCAGTGCTATCAGGGAGTGAGTATTTAAAAAAGAAATTAATCATGATGGGGTTGTGATCAGAGCTAAGTTCAGGGATGGAAATTATTTCATAAGGAAAAATAAAATCTTTAACTAGGGCAAGGTCTATAGTACTAGCTGAGTTTAATCCAAATCTTGTGGGGGTGGAGGGTGCAATAATTTCTATACCAGCTCTGTGGCAAAAGGTATTTAATGTGTTACCTCTGGCTGTATTGTTTTTGCATCCCCAGTTAACATGATGGGCATTGAAATCTCCAGCAATTATTTGGTTGGGGCTAATGTTCATGAGAGTCTCTATATCCATAGTAAAAAGAGAAGTATCCGAATTGTTGGGTATGTAAATAGAGGTAAGTGTAATAGGATCTTTATTTTTAAAATTGATTACTATTGTATTAGCTTCAACGTGGGATAGGGTTGGTGTAGTTATTTCATAATGGGGGATGTAGTTTTTAATTAGAATGGCTGTGCCACCAGCAGCATTTTGATTAGGATTAGTAATTTGTCGATAGCTGTAATATGCGACGTAATTAGCTAGGAAGATTTTCTTTTGTGGTCTCAGATGAGTTTCTTGCATTAAAATAATATCAGGGTTATACTTATTTACAAAGAGTCTGAATTCATTTATTTTATTCTTGATCCCATTTGCGTTCCAGTACACAATGCTAAGATTATTAAGATTGAATTATTTAATGTGTGTTTGGAGCTTGTTGGCTATCAAAAGCCATCAGTAGTAACTGTAGTTTGTCTTCTATTGTATTGGCGTATTTAAGTTGCTTGAGGGCTGTGAATAGGTTTGGATACATGTTAACTAGCTTTCTTAGCTCTTTAGTGGCCTCAGCAATGTCTTTTAAAAAGCTATCACCAAGGGTTGCAGATAAATTAATTTTTTCCGAGCTGTTGTTTTCATTTACGATCACAGCTGGTTGTTCTCGTGGCGCCCTCTGTTGAGGAGCGTTCCCGTTAAAAAGATCGGCGAATGTTTTATTTTCCTGCATATATGCCTGTCTGGAATTTAAATTGCTTCTAGCTGTAGAGTAGTATTTTTCTCTTATGATATTATTATTTGGCAATTTTGGGAATGCTTCGCAACCCCTATATGACGCAACATGACCTACTTTATTACAGTTAATACACCTGGGCTCCGCTAATTTTTCTTTAATTGGGCACTGGTTTGTGAGGTGTTCTTGATTACATTTAAGGCAGCGTGGTTTCATTTCGCAGCAATCTGCGGTATGGTGGAAATTATTACATTTATAGCATTGATTAATGGTCCTTCTGCCTCTAAAGGGTTCGACTGTTACTTTAAGATAATTAATGTGCTGGATATCGAATATGCGTTGAGCTTCGTTATTTCGTCTGAGCTCAATAAGGTAAAATGGAAGGGGGCGTTTTGTTCTAATTTGTGTTAGTTGAGTTACTTTGCACACTGGCAAGTCATATTCAATGGTTAGAACGTCCTTGAGTTCATCAGTGGAGTGATCGTGTGGTAACCCTTTGATTACCGCTTTAATCGGTCGCTCGTCCCTGGGTTTAATGATATAAAAGTCATATCCCTGCGATTTGCAAAAGTTAGTAATTTTTCTGTGCTGTTCAGCATCAGTTGGGAAAATTTTAACGTATCCACTTGCCAGTTTATTTTCTGTGGGTCCGCAGACTCTCCTAATTTGGACAAGAATTTCAGCGTATTCTTGGCTATATTTCAGCATTATTGGGGGGAGTTTTTTAACTGGAACGGGGGTTTCATCTTTTTGTGATTTTAAATTACCTAGTGCTTCAAATTTATTGTTTACTTCTAATGGATTATTTTGGCTTGCCTGAATTGGGCGGGCAGTTTTTCTTTTAGGCGATCTGATAAAATTTGCCTGATTTGCTCTATCAGGACCACAACATTCAGGGAGAAGATCCAACTCACCTTCGAGTGCTCCTTTCTTTGCTAGGGCCTCCTGGTGGTTTTCCCTCATGGCTAGATATTCCTCACATTCTGGATCGAGACCATTTTCTAAATAAAATTGCGTTGCTTTTAGTAAGCCTTCAATTTTTACTTTTACAAATTCAATTTTCCGCTCTAAAAAGAGCCGTTCGTCGCAGTGACATGGTTTTTGGGATAGCTCAGTATCTGTTTCCATTTCCTCCGCACGTATGCGCTTCGCGCTTCCTTCCTCCGAATCACTACCGCTCATGACGGTAGCTAGCAGGAGAATGAAATGTGGAAAATCAAATGTGAATGTGGAAAATCAAAGTGCCAGTAATTGTAATGTGTTTCAATTTATACTAAAAATGACAAAGTGAGGTGGAGCCTTTTCTAAGGAGGAGAAATGTGATAGGCTATGGAAATATAACCAATAAGTAAAGGGAAAAAACTTTATTGGGCAGACTCCTCTTCCCTCTTCTAAATACAAAACAACGCTTTCATCCTCTTGAAGGGGGGGACTCAAGATATTCTTCCCAAGCCTCTACACTCACAGCTTGACTATTATTACCAAAGTTAAATAAAAAAATAAATATAACCTCCTGATTATTAATCAGTGATATTGCTTAGAGTTTAAATTAAAGTTTATTTAAGACATTAGATAGTTATTTTTGACATATTTCTAAGAATTTTGAAGCTGATAGAGAAGATGTCGTAAGTTTGAAGCAAAAGAAATGAAAAACAATTTTTAAAACTAATATCCTACTTTCCAAACATCAATAGAATTAATTAAAACAATGTGCGAATACATACATATACTGAATAGTTAATCCAACAAGCAATAAAAGGAGAATGTAAAATGTTTTAACGTCAATATTTTTTTTATCCAACAAGTTCATATTGTTCAGGTGTTACAAATATATGCAAAGGGCATTTATTTATAACATAAAGATAAAAAAAAATCTCTTCAGTTATATTTTATACAACATAGTTTCTTACTTTGTTAATACCATTTATTTAATTATCACAATGTGTTACCTCCTATATCCAATTCCATGCTGAATTCAATTTCTTTTGAATTATAAATGTTATTAATTAAATATTTAGAACAGTTTAACCTCTCGTTCAAATGATGACATGGAAGGTATTGTGTTTGAAATTCTTGATATCCTTGTATGTATAATAGACTTTACGGATATTTGTTACTTCAAAAATGTGAAATATCTATATCTAAGTGTTACACCACTTTGTACAAATAGATGGCAAAACTGGCGCCAGCGCCGTGCTCTATTTTTTTTAATAGTCCCAAACGAAATATATCTCTTCAAAATTTGTTTTTCATTATATCTAAGATAATGGTAAAACCCTGACACTCATTAAAACCAGCAATTTGTCTCACTGCCTATCTTAACAGAAATTTTTTTGTCCCGTTCGAACATTTATAAACATGAAGATAAGTTGTGCAGATACATATATGAGGGTAAATGCGATCGATAAATTGCTTATCTTTATTCTAATTTTTTAAAACGATTTTGAAAGGAAAAAGCTGTTCTTTCGAAAAAAATTGATTTAAAAGAAGAAACCAAGCTAACGTTATGTTAGTGAAATAATTATTAATCCCATTTGTTTTTTAGCTAAATAAAATTTAATTTTACGTAGTTTCAGTAACAAATTATTCAAAAGTAATAATGGTAATTTTCTTTAAAAGTGTTTAGAAATGATTTCAAGATTTGATCACATCAAATCCGTACTTATTAAAAGAACTGAAACTCAAGAAAATAGGCATCATTACCATGTAGATAAAATTTAAAATAAAAAAATTTGGTTATTAGGGGGTAATATAAAGGAAATTAGTTACAATAAAATCCACAATTTCACTAAAATCTCACAAAGTATTTATCTATTTCACTTCATTGTATCCCAGATACCAGCCACCAAGAACAGATATCAGATTGAATAAAGTATTTTAATTCAAACAACAAAGGAATGAGTATAAAAGAACAACATTTAGAATTTTGTCTTGCAACAGATACGAATGATAAAGGACTAACACATTCTTATTACAGATTTTGGATCAAAATTATTTAAATATAATGTTACTAGAATACTTGAAACATAAGAGGTTTACATAGTGGTCTGCAAATAAGAGCCTTGCAGATCAACTCTAGAAATTTGTTTTAAAAAGGCATGTTTCAAATTTTTCATTGAAACCTTTGTCAGGTACGAAATGATCGAACTGGATAGAGGCAATAAGCCCATTTTAATTCAGTAGCGTTATTTATATCCCTTTCATTCAAAATCAAATCCCGTTGCAAAACAATTACTTGGATTAGGTTTTCATCGACATCGTTATTATCTAACGTTACAAAGTTTTTGGAACATTTTTCTAATTCATGTTTTTTTAAAGTTTTGATATCAGGGATTAATTTGAAATACTTTTTGTACAAAACAGTATCAGTTACAGTGTCAAAAAATAACATATATGTTCATCAACCGGGTTTTCTATAATTTCATCTTCTGCTGTTTCGAAATATAAATGTTCTCTTTTTCGAATTCGTTTTTCAGGGAAATGTTCTGAAAGATTCAAATTACATACTATCGCTTTGTCTAAAAATGAATTAAATTTTATTCTTAAATTTGTGAATTAATTTGTTCGTAATTTTGTTGAATAAATTAAAAGTCCAGTTCGAGAAGAATTGTTTTTACTTGAAATAGTTTATTGATAGTGCTAATTTTGGACTATAATGTAAACGATACTATTAAAATAAAATAAATTTCAATTATATACCGCTGTATTATTGTATTGCTTCGGATATCACCGTATTATTGTTATTTGCATCAATTAATTATTTTAGGCATTACAAGTTTGTTCAAACTGTATATACATTGATTTAACCGTATCTATTTTGGCTTCCCAATGAGTGTCGCATAAGGGTTAAGAGTAATGTTTAAATGCTTTTGAAGAATTTCCCAACTTTTTGCAGATGCAGAAAATAAGCAATAATAAGCGTTGAAATATGCTTCAAAAAATTACAATATATATACTGCTGGAAGAGGAATCATAAATTAATGAATAAAAAGAGGGCCATAGGCAAGGCACATAAATTGCATGAAGGTTTAGAGCAATTATTCTAGATTGTACACCTTTGTATTTTCCTTTCATGTTACTAACGTAGTCGTATGCCTGTCCACGGCAATCCATAATATCTAAATCAATCTCACTTAATATTTCCAATAGGGCTTTTGTTAGTCCTTCTCTACTTCAGTAAACCTTGTAAATGACTCTTTTATACTTAAATCTTTTATCTTTAAAATTTGCATACCTAATAAAAACTGAAGTTGGTTTTTTTTATAGGAAATATCAGAATAGAAGCTCAACGCTCACTAAACTTCAGATAAGAAACAAAATCGAACAATTTTCCTAATGATTCTAAATGTATCCGTATGTACAAATTTAGCAAGATCTTCATTATTTTGTTAAACAGACTACAAAATAATAATTTCGTTGCTTTCATTTCGTCCATTCGTAACAGTTTAAATATTAAAAGTTTTTATTTTAGAGGAAGGGGCGCCTTGAGAATTTCAAGAGGCGCGATTTTGGGCGCCTGCTTTCTTTGGAGGGGAGATCAATGTGAAAAGCGCCTACAGCATTGTAGGAGGTCTGTTTTATTTCTGATGGTAGTGGCTTTTTCTCAGCCAACTCCCCTGTACCTTAAGGCGGAAGGGGTCGGGGAGGCACTCACTTAATAGGTTTACGTAATTATTGTGTTTCCAAAGGGTTTTGGTGTCTATATTCATGTATTGTTAGCTCAAAATAGGGAAGATTTTATGGCTATTTACGGAAAAAAATGTTTTCGGCTGCTTTCTTAACGATGAATGATATGTAAGAATACCGACACGTTCTTTATTTTTCGGATAAAGGCTAGACACTCTTTTCAGGCTTTGTAAGGATATAATAGCAAACTATTGGATTATCACTGCGGCAAATTACAAAGCAGATTTCTCATGAAATGTATTGTGAATCTTGTTATTGTGGAAGGAAGTCATCATTTTATTCTGTAAAAGGGCTATCGAAAGTAAAGATGCTCAGTAGAAACTATCGGTTTCAAATAGCATAGGAAGACACGAAAAACTTCAAACTCCCGCAGTTTATATATATAGAGAGAGATTAATTAGTAATAAATACCAAATTAAAAGGGGGGAAAATAGAATCAAAATTAAACCAAATAAATACAATGCTTAGTTTTGTTTGTTTGTTTGTTTGATTCCGAAATAATTTTTTAGTTTCGTTTCCGAAATAATTTAAATTTAGATTTATTTTCATAATGCTTATATTTTTGATTATAATGATTACATATAAGAAAAAAAAATTCTAAATTCATTATTCAAGTGCTATTCTGAAATTTTTTTATTTAGTCGTGAATTGTTGCTTTATATTTTACGTATTTTGAATCTATTTTTGAAGCTATCGAAGTATATTTTGCATTATGAACAAAAGAAATCATGAAATCACTAAAGAAGAAATTAAAGCAATTTTGCTTGTTTCTAATGAAGGTGATGATAACTTTTCAAGAGAAATTGATGATTGACCAAAACAAAAATACTTTAGCCTATCTTCCATGTATCTCAATAAAGAATATGAATTGATACTATCGAGAATTATTTTTGAAAAAATAGGATTACACTGGATTGGAAGATTAGTAAGATAAGTAGATTAGTAAATAATCTTCTAGTATATTTAATATACTAGTAGATTAGTAATCCACTTAATGATTAAGTAGATTAGTAAAAATAAGATGCAAGTTAAAGATGTTTTTTGAATATATATTTGTCTCAAATTCCTTTCTAATGATTTAGTTCAAAATAAGAATGAATAACTTTTCAGAAATATAATGTGTAAACTTCTTTACAAATTTAATTAAAATTCTAAGAAAAAAATCTCTTAGTATTGCTTCAGAAAATTCCAAATCGTGTTTTATAATGAAAAATTCAACTCTAAAAAATCAATAAACATGATGGTTTATACTGAAGATGCAATACTCAAGATCATTGGCGTAAAATTTTAAGCCGAATGTCGTAAGAAATATTATTTTCGAAATGAATAAAATGTTTCAAAAAGTGTTCTTTGTTATTGGTTGCTTAGTATGTTCCGTTATTTCGGTATGAAATGAAGATTTAAAACATTATCATCTGTATTAATGAATAGCATTTGACAAATAACATTCTTATATGGTAATATATGATCTGTTATTTAAATTTGGCAAAAAAAATTTATTAATAATTTAAAAGCTTGGTGAAAATTAGATGAAAAATAAGATTTTAAAAATGGGTATTAATCTCAGTTTCCATTTCAACGCATTCAAGCCAAACAAAAACGTTTGAAAGCATCATATGAACCTTTTCTTTAAAAATTTATTCACTAAGTTATAATGTAAAATTTTTTGTACTGAAAGAAAAAAAAATTGCTCCTAAAAATCAATGAGCGAAATGCTTCATGCTAAAAAATTTAAATACGCTTGAATAAAAAAAAAACTCTTAGGCTGAAAGAAAATGCAAGCTCGTTGTTGAAAAACCGCAAAGCAATTCATTGCTCAAAGTAGATTTATTATTTCGAATGATGTGTTTCTTCTATATAAAATCAGTCTAATTATGTACAATTGAATATTCGAAATACGAAAAAAACTGTACAAAAGTAATGAATAAGTATAACTTTCGAGTACACTCTGTAATAAAGGCATCACCTGCCTCCCCAAATAAAATCATGGGCATTGGACAATACCGTCAATGCCACAAATGCACAGATTTTTATTTTTACACAATGGCATATGAGTTTTGTGCTTCACAGTACGGTGAAGAAAACCAAATATGTATTGCGAATGCCCTTTTTTTCAACCAACTGAAATCAAAATTCAACGCAGAATGCATTTTGAATATCACTATCATATGTTAAATTTCATTTACCAAAGTCGTTGTGTTTTGATACCAACGGACTAACTAACACTCAACTCTTTGACGGATTTAATTCAAAATTCGATAAGTATCTAATTTAAATGTTAAATTTGTATACCGATTTTATTCGTATAGCTATTTGCTGTCTATCATATTCGTTTGTATTCGAATAGCCAAACAGACAGACTTCACATCAATGGATTTGATAGAAATCATCAAATTTGTTGAAATAACATGCAACCAAATTTCAATTTGTCTTGCTAAAGACGCTTTTGAGTTATTGTATTCACAGAATTATGAACAGACATAGTTCCCAAACTGTGCTTTATGGACTCAGGAAATTAATTAAAACTAAGATATTGAAATTAGTTAAAATCTCGAGTTGGATTTTTGACGATTACAATACTCTTTGCATACTTCGTTATACTAGTAAGTAAAAATGGTCTTGACTTCATAAATCACTCAATTCTTTTATGAATTATAATAAATTTTATTATAAACAGATAACTATTATGGGAAATTTTTATATCCTTTCTGAACTTCGAACTGAAATAAACAATATCAGCTTTCAAGAACTCGAATGGCATATTCTATAATCTAGCATATCTTCTGATAAAGAAATATTAATTTGAAATAACAAACAAAATTAAATTCAATTTTAGAAGGAGGTACAAAAGTGCATAATAAGTCGCAATAAATTTATACTTTTAATATAATACTAAAAAAAAAATCTGAAAATAAAATTTAACAAACATAGAACAGATATAGAAAGACATAAAAATATAAAAATGTCACTTTTCTTATTTTAAACTGCGAAAATTTTGTCTATATTTCTTTGATAATATCAGTTTGAATAAATAACGGAAACAACTGAATCATACTATTCCACAAACAGTTCTCAACTATTTTAGGGAAAAAAAAAAAGAAAAAAAAAAACGATCTTTTTCCACTTGCATTACAGATTCGGTATGGATCTCCGTTAGATTTCAATCCGGAAGAAAACTAAATTAAAAAAATGAAAGAATCTTTACTTAAATATTCAATCACCATTTATAACCTATTAAATTTTGAATGTTTCTATTAATTTAGAAAAAATATATTAATATTATTCTTATCAATTTAAGTGATCCGACATTTTTAATATGGAGGTACTCGCCTTTTGCAATGACATTTTCGATAGAAAAGTGGTGGGGGGGGAATCCCCTCATTATTGGCATCTTGGATTCAAGCAGAAAAGAAGAAGCACACTATAGCATCAGAATTCGACGTTTGAGGTAAATATTATTCAAAATTAATCCTTTTCATTAAATAAACAAAAGACTAATAGATATTATTATAGCTTAAAAGGAACTAACCGCCTTCGGTGACTAACCACCTTTCATATTAAAAGTAATAATTTAGCCCTTCAACTACAGAAACAGATAATCAGCTGAGAAAGACGAAATTTTAGTAATAATTTTACCCTGTGGTACCTAATCCGTAGAAAATAGAAGATAAGAAAATTAATAAAGAAAGTAACAGGAAAGTCATATTGAAAGAGAGAGGAATTAATTGGAGTAGATGACCATGAAATTGAGTTACGATTTCAGGATTACTTTTATAAAATAGGATAATCATTTAAGTTCTTCTACATGGAAAGCAAAGGGAGAAACGTGTATCAGTAAGCAGTATTTATATTTTTATCTTTCAAAAGCTATACTTTCTCATTGTGAATTATATTTAATAATAAAAATTAAGAAAACAGTAGTACAGATTTTTCGAGTTCCAATTTCCAGAATGCATTAAAAATAGTTTCATATTACAATACATATTTAATAACTTTAAAAAGTAGAATGAAATGAATTTCTTATGGTAGGCATTTCAATTGTGTGTTTCTCATAATTTTTGCTAAGTTAAATATTAAAGCGAAATATTGAGTAGTAATTTTACAAAGTCATATTAATTTTATTATTAATAATTATCTAGAATAATTAATATTCATTAACTAATAAATATGAATAATTATTTCATATTCAAATTCGTTTTCTTAGTACTCAATGTTAAAATGCATTTATAATCATCTCAGAATTAAGGCATTTATTCTATTTTTTTGAAAATATCACTTTATATATGAAATAAAAATACATTTAAAATCCATATAATACAAATTAAATAATCTCAATTTAAAAACTGAAATTTTTTCTAAAAAAAGTTAAATTCGTAGGTATAGCTCAAAATATTTACATAATGACATTTTTTGAATTAGTTTTAAAGAATGAAATAATAGCATTTGAATTTTCTATTGTAAATATATCAAAACTGAATATACACATAAAAGTATTAATAATTATGCTACTATTTAAAATTTTTTAAAAGAGTTATTTGGGAAGGGGGATCACATATCTTAATACAATATGAAAATCAATATTACACTAAGATACCTGTACATAATTTATTGCCATATCCATTCAAGAAGATCTATCACAGCTGTGAAGCATGAAAATAACTGCTATCACAGATGAACAGATCATCTAGTTTGCCATGGCTGCCAGCTGGATTTTCTTCCTTAGCAAATCTTCCACTTTCTTATCCAATACTTTCAAGTTAAATATTATAAAACATCAATACTGCAAAATTGTATCATTTTTTGAACATGAGATATTTAGAAAACAGAAATATAATCACTGAAAAAACACAGACAAAATTATATTATAGAAACCAAATGAAAAATAAATAAGTGGCTCAAAATCTAGTATTCTAGCTTAAAATCGAAAGAGAGAAGATGACTTTTTTATAAAATCATTGACAATCAGGTAACTATTATATATTATATTTTGTTGAATTAGAAGGAAATTTGCATAATAAATAAATTTGTTATGAATGATTGGAGGTAAACAAAACTAAATATTGATATTTAGATTGAATAATATTATATATAAATAAAGCTACAGGATAATAAAAAGTACATAAATGTTGTTAAAGTAAATGCAAACATAACATCACAACTTAACAATAAAAGAAATTTTTTATTAAAATTGTTATAAAATGACATGATTACAATGCATTATACTCGATGAAGCAAGCAGAAATAATGCATTGTAAAAATTATCATAAAACAGCTAAAAATAAAATGGAAAACTAAATTATAAATATTGCTTTTTATTTCTCACAATGCTATACAAATATAAAATTAGAATTTATTGAAAAGTAAGACATAATTATATTTAAAATTAATCTAAAAACAGAAGAGATTCATATAAAATTTGTGTCAGAGCTATTTTAAAGACTCAAAGATAACTCAATTAGCAAATTGAGTTATTGATTTGACCGATTCTAAAATCTTTTTGAACTTGTGTAAAATAAGTAGGGATGAACTAGATGTTTCCTATAATGCAAACTGTGAGTTTCTTTGGACCTGTATGATATAATAATCATTATAGAAAATTTTGCAAGATTAGATTGGCTATTAAAAATCATACTAACCATGTAAAACTATACACAAAATATAACTGTAAAATTACATATAAATCTGAATCTTATTTACCAAATATATGTGATAAATATGCTAAAATAGTCACTGACATACATGTATTGTCAATCTTTCTTCCTGAGAACCATTTCAAAATTTAATATTAACATTTTCAAAATCTGTATTCACATTTTTATTATAAGACAAATAACTATATATGTTATAAACAGTCTTTAAATAACTTTTATATTTGTTATTCATAAAAAATAAAAGATGCCGTTTAAAAAAAAAATCCAAAATAATGTTACGATGAAATAAAATATAATTATAGTGTAGAACTGCATAATATATAAAAAATATTAATTTATTTACAAATTATTGAATAAACTACATATATAAATTAAGTAATTAGATATTAACTGCATGCTGTTGATGAATAGAGTCAAGATTTAATTATGAAAGAATTTATGAGCAATGATCCTTGGCAATTAATTGTTAGCATGTGGTTAATATACTTATTTGCTTTTCTTCAAACATATCATTTTAGTATTTTATTTATTATTGAAATTCAAAATTATTTAATAAATGAAAGAAAATTATATATAGAATCATTTGAGCATCATTGCAAAATATTTAGAGAATATCTTTTCAGAATGAGATATAAAAAATTTCCTGACAACTGAGGACACTTGCTCCAATAATTCTCCAACATTATCTAAACATAGGGGAGAAAATACATGTTCAGATTATTCAGTTGATTTTAAAATGTAAAATGCACAATAAAAAATTAACTTGCATATAAAAAGATTTTTCTATATCATTTTGCTTATACTTCATAAGAAAGAATCATACAAAAAGTTTATTAGTTTTTCATTGCTTCTTGCATTATTTTTTCACTCAAACAAAATTTCTACCTTTCTTTTAATTCAGTCTACCTATTTTGTGTTCAGTATGTATAAAATTGTTTTGTTAATTTAGCAAAGTACAAACACAGTTAATTTCTCCTAATGAAATTAACCATAAAAGTAAATTCAATAGAATAAAGAATTTAAAGCAAAAGAAAGTGAATGATATTTATACACAGTTAAAGAGTATTAGTCATTAAAAGAAAACACATGGCGATTGATGAAAATAGTAAGCATGGAAGATGGAATATTATAAGACAATATTTTTTGAAGGCTCCGAAAGTTAATTCAGCCTTGATTAGAAAGATTCATGCGAGTCCATAATTAGTTAACAAAAAGATAAAGATATGTAATAAATTTTCACTTCTGAATAAAAAAGCATATAACAATTTCTTGCTACATATTTACTATCACGAATTTGCTATCATGAGTAAATAAGAAAATAAAACGTATGCAATAAGTATTAGTCCTAAATAAACATAACAAGGAAGTTTTTTTTTTCCATACTCATCTATTATCCTGAATGTATAAACATTGTTCAGAAAGCATATTATATGCCATTATTAAAACTCAGTAGAAAGGAATTTAAAAAGAAACCAGAATATTCTTATATGATAACCAGAATATATTATACTCAGAGCAAACCTTAGCATGTGGATCTTAAAGTGTAATGTAAACATAAGCAATAAATGGAGGCATCGACAAGCTCATGTCAACCTTTAGGAGTCCAATCACAGCACAGTTCACATCCGCCTGATGCTTTTATAAGATGCGCTCTGATTGTACTCATTTAGGTTGACATGGTCTGGGCGATTTCTAGAAAGTGTCAAATTCAAGCTTTTCATTTAATTCGAAAAACTGCTGTTTCACTTCTATTCCTTTTTCTATCCTTTTTTTCCTACAAAAACTGCAGAACTCCTTTTCATTGATAGCAATATTTGCGTGTGTTTATAGATAAGAGAAACACGTTTTTCACATTGTTGTATGTTATGTATGTGATATTAAAAGCTGAAATTAAATTTTTTGTAAACTTTAAAGAATAGCTAGTGCACAATTCTTATTACTATTGAAGGTAAGGAGATTGAAATAATTATGCCTCCAAAAATTGAAACAATCAATCAATCAATCAATAATTTAACCTCAATTTTTTTATTTATTATTCTTGTATCTTATTTTTCGTTTCGCGGTGTTTGAAAAGAGCGGGAGAAGCGTTTCCAACGATTTTGTTTGTTTATATCTAAAGCTTCATATTTCTGACATGCTGAAAAAATGTTTTACTGCATATTTTATAAAATGTGAAGATTATTGTTAACAATCAGAACATCGGTTGTTAATCAATTAGAATTATTCCGCTGACGATTTCTTTTGGGATTATTGATCGAGTTTGGCTATTCATATCAAGTGAGAAAATATTTGATATCAGTTACTGCATTTACTGCTTTAATTTCTTTGTTAATATTTAACTTTTTCTAATTTTGGAAAAACATAAATGGTTCATAATTTTTTAATAAATGCAAAAAACAAATAATTTTTTAAAAGTCCCTTTGATAAGTTTTTTTTTTTTTATAAAATGAATAAGGTGCTTCTTTTGTTTTAATACGAATTGAAGTAACGAATAAGCGTTATTTATTACTGAGTATAAATTAAAAATATAATAAATGTAAAATAAATATTTTTATATGATCATTGAAGCCTGGAGTTTGACCAGTGTGTTTGAAAAAGCTTTTTTTGTGGTGCGCAAAGTTTTAACTATTAGGCTCTTTAGTTAGTATATATATAAATTGCTAAATATCCGAAAAATAATTATTGATGAACCTTTTTTTTATGTATTTACTGTTTTTATTGAATTTAAAGGCATTGCTAAAAGTAAGACTTCACTTACAAATGTTATTTTTTCCATTATGTTTTCGTTTGTTGCTCTTCATGTGCATATAAGTATGAAAAATGTTTTTTTTTTTCCAAATTAATGAATATAATATTTCTTTTACATAGTGATTGCTAAATTTATAATCATTACAGAGATATCAATTACTAGATTTTTTTAATGTTTTTATGTGCTTACTTATTATTAAAATGTGTTTTTATATTATCTTGAAATTTTAAAAATTATCAGTTACATAAAAGTTAATTTTTTGACTGAATGCTGTTTTTTGCATTTCAGAATGGATATAAAAACAAATATATACTAACATTCTCTTGTATTAAATCCTCTAAAGTATCTAATTTTTGAATATTTATATGTTTAAGGAGTACTTTATTTTAAATATATAATAATCATTTGTGCAGAAAATTCAATATATTGTTTTATTTTTAACTTTGGTTTAAGCAAATAAATTGCTAAATTTATTTTCATAAATTCTCTTTATCTTTCATTAACTAGTTGTTTGAAATTCATGAAAGAAGGTTGTATAATTTTTGGAAAGTTAAAGGCATTTTATTTTATTAATACTTTTTCCTTTGAATTCTTATAATTTTTTAAAATATGATCTTTATTGTAAAGTACATAAAAAAAATTTCATGCTAAACCATAAATATATGTTTCATATCATAATGAATAAGCTCCAAACTATATTCTGCAATGTCTGTAGTATTAATACTATATTTAACACTAGCTGTAATGAAATTTTATTACAATGGATGCACTTTTAATATTTCTTTTAAAGGAATTTGTAGAAAATAGTTATACAAATAAATGTTTTTTTTTAGAACATAGTTTTTGAAATATTAAAAATATAATTTTTGAGAAAAGTAATGTTTTATAACTGCAGTATTTCAAAATTCATGGTTTTATAAAACTAAAATTTATAGATTCTGATTTTCATTTTTTTTTTATTCTAGCATAATTTATAATGAAAAAATTAAATGAAATTTTAGCTTTTTTGTAACTTATTTTTTACAAAATTGCATTATACTTTTTATATGTGATAAATATAATATCAAATACTAGCTTTAGTATAATTCTAAAACTTATTACATAAATTAAATTTGCATTTATAAATTAACAAAATCTGATTATTTTTGACAAATAAGATAAATTGTATTTAATATTTTAAATGATGTAAGTGCAGTTGCATGCATGTTAAAATATAAATTATAGAATTTTGTTAAAAAGTTAATTCTTTACACTATATATTATTTCCTTAATTCCTTACATATTTAGGTAATTTAATTCTACTGCATGATTACTAGAACAGTTTTACCATCATTTTTTTTCTCCTTATTTAAAAATAATCTGTACATTTAGATCATGATTTTGAATCACTAATTATGGTTTTTCTGAAAGTTTGTAGTATATGGATGTTAAATTGAAGTAATGTTACTGATTCTATGTAGGGTCCATGTAATTTGTTGTAGTATCTAATTCAAACTATGATTGTCTTTTTAAAGGATATAAAGTGGATAATTTTGTTTTAATATCAACAGTCTGCATATATTTTTTATTCATACGTTTATTTTTTGCAGCATGAGAGTTGATAGTTCTTTAAGACCCTTTGAGAGAAAAACCTTTTTCCTTGATTTGCATGGATACCCTCAAGAAGCTTCTTTAATTAAAAATTTGAAATTGCTTGGTGCTGTAAGTATTTTTATATTTAATAATGATTTTAATACATTTATATTGATAAATAAATAACTGCATATTTTTGCTCTAGTCTTTAATATAGATTTTTTTTAAAGCAATTTATATTGTTTAAAAACAAAATTCATAGATCTTTTATTTGTCATATGTAATTAATTTAGTAAATTATAAATTTCATTTCATATATTTTAATAATAACTATTAATAGCATTGTTAACTATTCATAAATATTTTGATGAATATGGTGTCACATATTTTTTTTTTCTACAATTTGTGTTTAGAGGGAAAAACAAACTGATATTACTTTGTTTTTAGTTAATGCACTAACTTTAAAGTGTTTTGGTTATATCTTTTGCACTCTGTCATCTATTTAAAGTAAAGATATATTTAGTATTTCTTCAATGCATGTTGAACAATTTAGATCAAGATTATGAAATGTAGCTAGTCTATGATATGCATTATGCAATCCCATTTTGCATTCTTGCTACCGAATAAAAATTAAAAAAATATAGCCAGTGTTAATTACATGGGTCAAGTAATTTTGATTATCTTTTACTAGAAAGTGGTTTTAAGTTTTAATATTAAAAGAAAGGTAACAAAATAAAAATTAGTTATTTCATTTATATTATTAAATCAAGGTCTAATCTGTTTCCTCTTTCTTTTACATATTTTATATTCATCATAATAATTCCTTATTTTATATGTGAAAGGGTCACATTGAAGTTTTTCAGCAAGATCCAAATATAAAATTTTTACTGATTTTCAACTTTAATCCCCCTCCCTTTTTTTTAGGTGTTTATTTTGTAATAGTTGGAATGGGATTATAAGAAGGGGAAAAAAAATTCTTATGTAGATCTTTAAATAGATTCTTTGTAAGTGAATATTAACTTCCCATTTCGTGGATCCCTTGTTTTGCATTACAGCACAATCTTTTGGAGCGTCTGCTCCATGAATTTAGAGAAATAAATTAAAAGAGCATTGTTTTAACCCCCTGCAGTTTCTAATGTACGAGAAAATTTTGCATCCCTAAAAGTTTGTTGGTATTTTACATATTATTAAGAATTTCTTATATTATCCAAATTTATTGAGTTTTTAAAACATTCTTTAACAACAACAACAACAAAATGTGACAAAAATGTGGCCTTCATTTTTTTTTCTTCAAAATTTTCCTTTACCTTTTGGCTCTCTCTCTATAAATATTAATAAAAATTTTATAGTGCAAATTTAATGTCTTAATCAAAATTATAAGTCTAACTATGTTCACTTTTTTTATTGCCCATATTCTAGCTCTCTTGATGTATTAGTGATTTCAAATTTGTCTTAACATTAGCAATCTTATACAGATAAATATTTATTCAAATAATCAAAGGATTAAAAAAAAAAAGACATTTTTGTAATTATTTAAACTATTTATCATTATTATATATTAACTGTATAATTAAGATTGTTCTTAACAGGATTAAAAAAATTAAATTGATTAAATTATTCCTATAAAAGCCGTGGCTATATGATGGGGGGATGCCCGTTTTGTTGCCTTGAATCACAGTACAGTGTTGTTTTTTAAAACATATATTACATAAATTTTATTCTTATAATATATTTCTTTCTTTTATAGAGGCATGAACCAGTTTTCAGCAAATATGTGTCTTTTGTTGTATCTAATAGAGTTCCTTTGAAAACAACTCCTGCAACAATGAAACAAAGACCATATAGTCCATTAACACCAAAATCAATTGGAATGTGTCCAAGTCCTCAATTGTTTAGTGAATGGTAAATATACATCCTTTCTTATATTTGTAAATCATTTTTCAATTTATTAGAGGCAGCCAAATTATACATATATTAATATATAAATGTCTTTAATAGATGCCATCTTTCAATATTTTTGAAATAAAAGCGGGATAATATTAAAAATTGATAATAGTATATCGCAAAACATAACATAATAGTAAATAAAGATATGCTTATCATATTAATGGCTTAATTGCACTTGTAAATTTGAGACCTTTTGTTCTTGCTTTAATCAGATTTTAAGTATGTTTCCTTAGAATAGGTAAAGGAATGACAGTTTTGGTTTCTTGTCTTCCCCATCTCTGTAATTTTGTCCTCTCATAAAGTATTTGACGTGTTGAGATCATTTTCACTGACTGTATTTAAAAATAGATTAGCTGTTGAAATAATAAATGAAATATTGCTTAACCAAAAATTATGAAGATCATTCATATGTTCTTCCTTCTTATTGAAGGGGGGGGGGGGCTTCAATAAGAAGTTTAATATAAAAGACAAAGTAAATACCAGGAAAGTTTAGAGATTAAATATATTTTGTATAAAAGAAGCATCTTCAGCTAATGATGCTGTGTTCTGATGATGAAGGAAATATCATTTGATGCATTTTAATGAATTACTTTTTAGTGTTAATTGTTTAATAGAAATATTTCCCTTAATAAATAAAAATATTATATTTTTTCTTTTTATTAATTGTTTTTGTGTATTCATCTATTATTTCAAATACATTTTTTTTAAAACTTGGAATATAATATATTTTATATGAATATTTTTTTATATTTATCCTTTATATTATCTGAGTGTATTGTTGCTTTTTTTACATAGAAACTTATCTATTAATTATACATTTAAATAATCTATAATTAATTAAAAATTGTCTCTTTTGACTGCTTAATATTCTTTTTCTTCCTTAGTTCTGCAGACTATCTTGAATCATCACCATATTCCTTTTCACTTTCCCCAGATCCATATCCACCTTCACCAAAGGTAAGTTAAGATTATGGAAAATAATAGAATATTAATCGTTTATATTTTAAATATTAATTAGGATGTTTTGTGTCTTAGGTACAATCAAGAGGCATGGCTCTTCTCAAGAAAGCAACTCAAAAAGCAAAAGAGGTAAATATATATAAAAAAAAATTAACAAAATTTATTTTGTGGTTAAAAATTCCCATGTACTTATTTTTTTTAGAATCAGTGTGGAAAGTCAATTAAATAAAGTAAAGGATTTGTATTTTTCGGTTTAGTCTGTATATTATTTTTAAATATAAATTTTTTTTTAAACAAACTTATCTTTAATATTATATTCATTCTAAATTTCAAAAAATAGCTTCTTCATTGGAAAAGTTACTCACAAAACTTTCTATAAGAACTCCTATTTTGCTCATTATAGTAGTTGATGAGATAGGGATACTAAGGCAGGTAGGGAAATAGGGATACTAAAGCAGTTGGAATTCTTCCATCTGCCATATTAATCCTTTACTTACTAGAAAAACTACTTTTATATATCATTGCATAGAATGATGTAGTATTTGCGATATATTTTTGTTTTTACAATATGGCTTTCTCTTGACTTGCTAGTTT